>JAOUQX010088120.1:0-11284 GCA_028566295.1 Liobagrus marginatus
TCCATGACAGATCTTGTGAGATGTGGACACCAAGATACCGGAAACTGTCCACTCTCTCCACAGCGTCGCCGTTGATGATGAGTGGTTGGTAGTTCCTTGTCTCCCTCTTTGAACAGAAGTCCACGAGCATCTCTTTTGTTTTGCTGACGTTCAGGAGGAGATGGTTTTCCTGCCACCATGTTTCCAGGGTTTTAATTTCCTTAAGGTAGATGATGTTCAAAAGCTTTCTCAGCCATAAGCTTCGGATTCACTTTCACGGAATTTCACACCAAATGTCATGGCGTACTACTTGTCCAGACTCTCATGCATTTTGGCCACTTGAACAGGGTGTCCCAAAAAAGAAACGTCTACTGACAGGGCTGAAATGCAACTGATCTACCGTGAACCCTATCAAATTACCTTTGCCCGCGTCTCCGTCCACAGAGCCAATTATTGATATATAACTGTAAATATAATTCATAAAATAATTTACGGAAAATGCATTTTCATTTCGTTTAAATCTGAACATTATTGCGCAGGAACAAAAGTTACACGAGTTCCCTCCGGACTCTTTATACCGTCGCACCAAAACCCGGAAATCGTAAATACAGCATTAGAAGCCCAGATATATTTTAGTCATTGTGTTATCAGACTTGACCGAGATAGAGATAACGCCTTCTGCTGACTATGTAGTGCACTTTTTGTGTAAAAGTTAGTGGTTTTGGAGTGAAACCATTTCGGGTCGTTTAAATCAAACACGTGCGCGCTGTACCGAAAAGTTTCTTAGCTGCTGTTTTAATAACACAACACAAAATGGTAGGTAAAATAAAACGCGTGCGACAAAAACTTCACCACGACGCTGTGAAGATTAATCCTCAGAAAGAAGAAACGTTATCAGCTTTGAAAAATAGTCAAGAGAAGCCGCCTGCGTTACCTATAAATATATTTACGAAATCGGAAACGCTAAATATATCATCTTATAAAGAAACCAGGGACGTAAAGGTGAGTGTGTGCTTTAATATTAAAGTGACTGGTGTGTGTTATATATCCTGTATTTGCATAAGTGCTCTACATAGGGCCTATGACGTAATGCCTCAAACACTATCTAGTATTTGTTTATTTATTCAGGACGTAGCCAGCTTTTTAGTCTCTTATTCAGAAATAATGAACGCTAAATCCATTAGACATGCTGTTTTACAGTTTGAAATTTCCACTCCTGTTCAGTGTGTTTACATGATATTTTCATGTATTTGACTAGACCAGTTTTCTCTCAAAATTAACTTTATGTAAGTATATAGAGATTTTACAGGAAAAACAATCAGGCACAGGTAATTCATCGTAAAAAAAAAACCTTCTCATGATGCTAATTTACATATTTGATTATCTTATTTTACATATGTGCATTTACTGTATTTATAAACCTCCCTTGTTGTAAATTGTACCTTTCTGTAAACTGCACCTTTGCACATTCACAATGCTCTTCTCTGTAACTACCTCAATTTATATGTACAGTATGTCTGCACTGGCTGCTTTTTTGTTTTTTGTTATTGGACCTCCTGATATCAAGACAAATTCCTTGTGTGTGTGTGTGCAAACACACTTGGCAAATAAAGCCCATCCTGATCCAACTTTCACTCTCTGTTCATTCGGATACACTAAAGTTACCTTGAATTTTTTTGTCTGTAAATATCTCCACAGGTGGATTTTGGGTTGAGTTTATTTTTCAGTAAATAAAACATTACGTAGAACAGAAAAGTACACAGTAAAACGACATCAGAGTGGCTATTTTTTTAAATTGACATCTTTACAGCAATGCAAGACAGTCACGGGGTGTTTAATTGTTCTTTTTTCTGCCCCACGAGTAGGCTTTTAACTTTCCCAAGGGTGTTTTTGCTGGTACTGTAATTCCTTCCGAAGCTTTGGTTCAGTCTCTCTGTGTCTCCGAGGCGTCAGAAAAACAACCAGAAGGACAAACGGAAGAACAGCCGCGAGGTGAGACGGTGATTGGCTGACTGAAATGCGGATAATTATTGTTAACGTGATTATAGTGTTTACGCTGTCGTTGCGCCTTTCCGCCGCTAGAGGGAATCAGCGCCATGTAATAACTCACGTCACACGCTTTTACACAATAGCGCGCTTAATACCAGCAACAGCAAATCACACATCGCCATAAAAACACATTCTTAAATACCGTTATTCTGTCCGAATGACACTATACATTATTATACAATTTAATATTCCATTTTACAATTCAAAGAAATTACTCTTTACATAGAAACAAAAATGTTTATAAATAAAGTGAATACATTATCTCTCCTACTCCGCTACACCGACTGATGGAACAGAGTGAAATTATTGAAATATCAACGCAACTCAAATACACTTTACGGCCAAAGGTTTGTGGACACTTCACCAGCATAACCCACATAAGTGTGTCAACCCCAAAACTGAGTCACACTGTCATCTAGAACATCTCTGTATGTTGCGTTATTCGGTGATTCCTTCACTGGAACTATGAAACCCAAACAGTGTTCCAGCATAAAAAATCCCCTGAGCTCCATGACGACATGGTGTGTTATGGTTAGAGTGGAAGAACTCGAGTGTCATGTATAGAGCCCTGACTCTGACTCAGTCCCACTGAACACCTTTTAGATGAACTGGAACATCGACTGAATCCCAGACCTCCTCACCCAACATTAGTGTCTGACCTCACTCATACTATTGTGTGTGTGTGTGTGTCTGAATGGACAAATCCCTAAATCATGCAGCGCTAGCGGAAAACCTGCTCACGCTTATAGAAGATGGTGAGAACACATCTGCAATAGGATGTGGGGGGAAAAAACACAGTTGGAGGTGATGAGCAGGTGTTCCAATACATTTTGGCCATATAGTGTTGGTATATTGACTCTTCAGTGCAGTAAAATGATTATTGTTATTACTGAATGGATAGGTGAGAGGTGTGTGTTTCTCTTGTGTTGCTCTGCATCTGTGTGGATCGATGGTCCCGTGCCTCTGCTTTGACAATCCGAACACTTTCCTCACGTTAATCGTAGTATCGTTGTCTCGTCGTGACCCCGAAAAACCGCCTTGTTAACCCTCGACTCGTCTCCCCTGAGACACAAAGGAAGGGAACGAGCCGAGTCTGCGTCCACGCCTCATCGAACCGTGTCCATTTCTGCCAACTGTGGGAAGACGATAGCCTCCCGGGGGCAGGATGTGGGGAAAGTGGTGGATTAGGGGCTGGTGGAGGGGGAGGGGGGGATGGTGGAGGTTCTTATCGCAGCACACAAGCACAGCAGCCGTGAGGCTCAAACACTCTTCCTCACTCTCTCACTCCTGAAGCTGAGACAGAAAGCTGAAGGTTTTCAGCTCAATGCAGTCAATATAAGCATCCGCTCCTGTTCGACCTTTGACCTTCCGCATCCGATGCAATTGCGTTAACAGCACAGCTGCAATAGAGTGGAAGAAAATGGCGAATCTGTTGAAACCTCATGCAGATGCACCGTGTTTCAAACTCTTATTTAATCTGGACTGAACTTTCGTTACGTTACGAGTTTTAAGTTATTTTGTTAAAAAGAGATTAAAGTCACAATACCTTTAGAGAACAGTCGAAATTATGAGAATAAAGTAATATTTAGAGAGTCCAAATAACTTGTTTGTCCAAATTTTTGTACTTGAAATTTTTGTGTAGCTGAACGTTTGGATTTTTATTCATGGTTTTATTTTCTGTAGTTTGGAGTTGAAATAGAAATTTTGTTTTTGGATTAGGAGTAATGGAGTAATTTTATTTCAATTCTGACATCCAATTAGTCGGCCATGCTAGAGTGTTGTCTTGTTTAATTTCTGAGTTTTGTTTTCCAGCGTGATGTACTTTTTTGTTAAGTTGAATTTTGTGTCGAGTTAAATCCTGACCAGATGTTTAGTTAACTAAACCCTGGATGAAACTGCGATATGGTGATGTTTGAAAACGCGGCTCGAATTTGTTTTTGGTTTTTTTTTTTGTTTTTTTTTTTAGTTTTGTGTTTGCGGATTTAGTTTAAATTCAGCTTTTAATTCTGACTGATTCATTTAAAATCAAATGAATCAGACTTCAATGTAAATTCCAAAGTGTGTGTGTGCGTGCATTTGAGATAATATAGGCAAAACACACTGTGTGCTCTTCCCATTTGCGTTCTCTAGCGTGACGTCACCCGGCAGCAGGAAGTTTCTTACAGCTACAATAACACACCGTTCTAATCGCCACACACACACACACACACACCTTCTATGATAGCTTATCTTTGTGCTTCCTGCAGAGTCTGAGATGTTTCCCACCAAATTACATTTCACATTCATAAGAGGAGAAACACAATACACACATTTGAACTTGTGTTCAGGTTGAAATCCTACTCATTAAATTTTAGTTACACAGAAATTAATTCGAAGTAGACCAAGTTGTAACTGGGCACCAATCCAAAAACAAAGCAGTGGCGTGCAGATGGAAAGCGGTGTGATAGTCTAACTTCCACGTGGAACTGAGCCTGAAGTAGAACCTGAGAAAAGTCCAGCTGGACTTCTTATTCCGAGTCTCCATTCGGTTGTCAGACTTGCTGCCGTATAGACCGACGTGCTTTTAGTGAGTGAACGAATCCTCAACCTCACTGATGCATAGTGTTCTCTTTCCTTCATGCAGGGATTGAGCAAAAGAAGCAGCAGACCAAGAAGGAGAAGATGAAGGAGAGACGAGAGCGATGGCTGAACAGTGAGTGACTTTAAATGGCAAAAAACCATCAGGAGACGACGAGCACCATTGTGCAATATCACGCGGCAAATCGCAACACCAAGCATCATATAGCATCACGCGACGCCCAACAGCATCATGCTGATCTGTACAAAGACTCAAATGCTGCTGATTTAAAAGACCTAAAAAGTGACAACTGTTTAAACTTTTATCTTTAGTTCTGATTCTCAAATTTTTCCCGACCTTTTGAGGTCTCCTTACATGCTTACCCATATTTTATTTTAGTTTCCTGGACATGCAAATGTTTTAGAAATATGTCATGTTGATGACGAAATTTCATGACATTTACTGTAGATATCACACACACTTCATCTGGAGTTTGATTTCAGTAAAATGCTCAAGATTAAAAAAAAATTATAATTCAACTATATTTACAATTCTACTATTCGTGACTAACGAGTTGAAATATCATCTTGTCATATAAGAATAGTGGTTCTGTACATTGTGTGTGTGTGTGTGAGGGTGAAATGTTTCTCTCCGTTACCCGTAACTGTGCTCATTAGAAACAGAATCTGCGAGCCCGGTCGATGCAGCGCGTAACACTAGCTTTAGCTGCAGTAATTAGCGTCGGGTCTTAATGGTGAAGCCTGAGGACGCACACATCGCTATTAGAGACGTGTCAATCGATGAAATTGTCACAGAAACGCAAACTGCCCTCTGTGACACCCTGCTGGTTGTGATACACGTCGCGATAAAGGACAAAAAGTCAGATGACTGACGCAGTGTGTGTGTGGACGTTTCAAGGGTCAGAACCAGGATGCGTGTCCTCAGGAGGGGGTCATGAGTTCTACTGAAGTTTGCAAGAGAATCGTTGCCCTTCAGACCTTGCAGAGCTTATTTGTTAAGGAGTTGAATGAGGATCAGAATCGAGTTACTTTGTGTTTCTCACTAGAGATCAGCACCATTAAACTGGCTCGTGAGAAGCAGGCAGAGCTCGCACGCCGTAAGGCCACGCCCGTTGTTGGGGACATGAGGATATTGGCTGATGCACTTCCTGAGCTACACCCCTACATTAGGGCGCCCACCTCCAAGAAACCGAAAGGGTACGAATTACAGCTCACACAAAATTACTGTAAACCCCAAATATACACTCACCCTCTTTCTGTAAGCTTCACTCTGTGCACACACTAACCATAAAACACACATGACTTACGTCACATGATTACAAGATTACCTGCACCGATCAATACATATTAAAGGAAATGTTTGTTTTTTTACACACTCGCATCCTGTCGACCTGTCTCTCTTGCTCTTTCTCACTCCATCTTTCTGTCTGCCTTTCTCTGTCTCTCTCTCTCTCTTGCTTTCATTCCATCTCTCTCTCTCTCTCTCTCTCTCTCTCTCTCTCTCTCTCTCTCTCTCTCTCTCTCTCTCTCTCTCAGTGTGGTGAAGAAGAAAGCAGAGCCCACAGATTTCTGTCGGATGAAGCCAGCGCAAAAACGCAAACTGCTGTAAGACAACTGGACTTTGTGCAAAGTAGTGTTTGTGTGTCTTATGTTTTATGCCTACAGCTGTGTTTTCTTGTTTGCAGTGAGATGGAAGCGTCCCGCTTCAACGAAGTCATGAAAGACTCCGCCTTCAAGTCCTGCCCCATGGCTCTGATTGGTGAACACTTGAGGAAACGTCTGAAAGAGGAAGATGAGCAGAGTTAAACCTGCCCACTTTCTCCATAATCGCACATGCTGGGATCTGGGCTATTTTTGTAGCTGTATGAGTATTCTTTAATTTCTTAAAGAATTTGTAATTTCTTTCATTTATTTCTTGCTGTTCAACTCCCCGCTCTACCTAACGGTGTTTTTCAAGCTGAAGCACTGAAATGTCTTAGGTTTTCAACTGATTTTCAAGTTGCCCTTTTCCACATCCATGAGCTTATGGATGGCTATGATTGGCTTATTTTGCTGTGTGTTATGGACATGGAAACAACGAGGAAGCCCCTCCCACTTAGATAGTTCTGCTGGTTTTCATCGCTTGGACTCCTGATTGATTTTTGATGACTAAGGTCGCAGGTTGAAATTAATATTTAGACACATCCACACCCACTTTGTCCTCACGCTGGGTGTGTCAGCGATGTAAGGAGGTGATGTGTCAGGCCAGGAGGCGCACTGCAGACAAGCTGGAGGCGTGGGACTCGAGGCGATCGGTGGTGACTGATGAAATACTCTGACGCCCCGTTAGGCTCCTGATAGACTAATGTGATTGATCCAGTGCAGAGACCGAGAGAGGCCATTAGCTTTCATTAATAAACCATCAGAGAGACGCAGAGATGTGTAGGCAGAGCAACAAGAGCCCAGAACCTCAAGCTCTCGTGTTCGAGACTGCACTCCGGCTTCAGCACGGAATCCACACCTTGGTCGATTTCAATGTGCTCCAGATCATGAGCCAAAGACTGTCCTCAGATCAGCAAGGTTCAATTTATTCTACTCAAAATGTGATAGGATTTTGTAATTTGTTTATTTCTCAGAACTTAAAATATGGGGTATATTATTTCAAAGACTAATAAGTGGGAAATGGTATCTCGGTGCTTAAGGACTGCTGATCATAAGATTGTGGGTTAAATTGTCCAGCACCACCAAGCTACCGCTACTGAGCCCCTAATCAAGGCCCTTAACCCTCAACTGCTCAGATGGATGCGCAGTCCATTATTACTAGTATCATAAGTCCATTATTACTAGTACCGTACGTCACAATGCGGAATTCTATCTTAAGTCTTATGCTGTTGTCATTTTTCTTCTCATCTTTTATTAATTGCTCAGGATGAATCCAGTGAAATGTGAGAGAATTATGGAAATAGACTATGTGGAACACTTGTATGGGTTTTTCTATAAAAAGGGGTAGATCTACACAATGTAGGACAATGGTTTTGGGAATAAAGAGACGTGAGATTCACCAGATGAAATTATAAAGAAAAGAATACATTTCTCTTCTTGCTGAGCTAATTGGCTAATTAATCTTAGAAAGTAAACACTAAACTAATGACTCTATAATGAACAAACCATTGATCTACCTGCCATTCGTATGTTTTTTCCAGGGCGTCAATTGACAAACAGTACTGAGTTACTTGCTGTTAAATCACAATTAAAACAGTTTTCCAAAACTATTGAAGCTGTATTTTATGCTCCTGACATAACCACACGCTTTCGTCTGAGGTTCTCTGAGACATTACGCATTCTCTGTGTGTGTATATGTGTATGTATACGCGTGTGTGTGTATGTATATATATATATATATATATATATATATATATATAAAATGTATGTATATGTGTATATTCTGTATGTGTGTGTATAGATTCATTAATAAAAACTCAGCGTTGAGGACTTTTTTATATTAGGTATTTTCCTTCCTAGATCATAAAGACTTTTTAATGATTTAAGTCTGTCAACGGGTGTATCTTTGAAGCGTTTTCACGGTAAATATTTATATAAAAAATTCATTCGAATGCAACGCAAAAAAAATTATTGTATGCAAATTTGTCAATTTACTTAGACGAACATAAATAAATTCGGGATAATTCGTTAGATATAGTAGCCTGCCCCTCTGCGTTCTTGTTAAACAAGATTTTACACTACACCTACACAATTAATTTTAGAAAAGACTAAATATTTTCCTTCTGACCGAAAAGGTAAGTGGGTTATTTTCACCGCATTGTAAAATTCCGCCTTTAGAAAATGAAAACGTATGCGCCTCGCCTCCAACCAATAGCAAGGCACAACGCACTTGTCATACGATCAATATCCAATAAAATTCCATTATCGTTATCTAGCCTGCCCATGAAGCAGCCAATCAATTGATCCGCGCGCGACCGAGGTCCCACCTTCTCGTTTTAACGTTCTACAGCTTTCATACTAATCGAGTCGCCTCAGAAATAAAACGTCGCCTGAGATAGTACAGCTCATATCTCATTTTTCTTTACACTTGCAAAGATATGTATTTGTAATCCTTAACGAACAAACTTTAAATATTAATTTACAAATTGTTGTATTTTTTGACGTATCGTGTATCTGACAGGACAGAAACGCTGGAAATGTTAGCCTAGCTTCAAACTACGTCTCGAGACCCATTTCTCTTCAGTGGGTGGTAACGTGAGTATATGTTTTTTAAATGATCAGATTTAAAATAATTAACGAAATATTTCATAATTTCTTTTGGAAAGTGGCTGCAATCATGGCAAATGTTGCCTTTTTATTCAGTCAGTAATTCATTAATTTTAGAAGATGAGGAAAATATGTAAATTTCGTAGTGGTGCCCGTGCAGCGTGTTTGAAAACCCTCGCGCGTGGTAGAAGGCACGCGCATTGCAGATGCTTCATTAACACCAGATAAATACATTGACACAGATATGCGTTGATATGCGCGCGCGCGCGCACACACACACACACACACATATGCGGTATAATAAAGTTTATAAGATATGCGTTGGTAAGATATGCTTTGGCTGTGGTGACTGTGAAGCGTTATAACCGTTATAACTCGCACGTGTAAAGAAGCAATAATGGAATCAGAAACGCATTACAATTTTTATTGTGTAGTAATGTGGTGTCTGGTTGCGTCGCTGAGTGTTCATTTGGCATTAAATAATTTTAAGATGGTATCTGATCACGTCCAGATTAGTGCAGAGTGAAATTCAGAGTGTTTGAGTGCAGAAGGCGAGACACATACACACACACCTTCCATGCTGCGTTATATAGGTTATATAATAGCTCTGTGAAAAGGCACGACTTGATTTTGTACCAAAAATGAGATAATAAAAAAATCTGATCTAATATAAAGTTCTCATCATGTTTACATTTACAGTATTTCACAGATTTACACTCTTATACAAAGTGCTTTAAAGTTTTCAAACGATGAATCGAAATTTAATCCTTTGATACCGGAGCAGATTGATAAATATTTCAAATAACATTATCCTTTTTTTTTTAATCCATTCAAGTTTCTTTTAACCTTCTTGAGCATCCGCTTCCCTCATCGTCGGCGTATCTGTTTCTCTTTATTTAAGCAGAAAAAACAACAGAAAATGTGGAAAAACTTCAACATAGGATCCTTCTGTAAAAGTTTATGAAACCTCTGCTTCAGAAATGAAATACAAATGCATAGGATTAATGAATTTACATGGAGATTGTTATTATCTGTAGAGATGTAGAAACGTTCTTTTGTTAGTAGTTTCATGCAGAATTGATATAGAAAAGCTGATTTGAAATGGATGGGACAGACTCACAAGCCGAGATGAGAGCAGTTTGATGAAGCCATTTTAATCAAACAAAATAATAACGGTGATTATGAAAATAGATATTATAAGAAAAATATTAAAACCTTTGATCAATGAATCAGTTAATGTTGAGGTGAAATCTGATGGACTATCTGCACACTTCCTGCATAGTGTAGAACAGGGGTCACCAACATGGTGCCCGTTAGCACCAGGTTGCCCGCAAGGACCACATGAGTCGCCCACAGGCCCGTTTTAAATATAGCCCACTATAACACCACTTACCAGTGAGCTGCATCTATATTTTGTGTTGCTATTCTTTTTTAAATGATTTCTTGCATTAATGTAAATTTGAAAATATAATTACTTATAAAGATTTATAGAAATAAAGTGTTGTATATTGCTGTTTATGTTTCTTACATTGTTCACTCATTGCTGATAATTATTGTGAGAAATCATTAACATGATCAGTTTCTTCACATATATGAATAACATTAGTATTATAAATAAAAACTTTATTAAAGGTAAATTGAGCAAATTTGTTATTTCAGAAGTGAATACCAAACTGGTAGCTGTTCGCATTAATCTGTACCCAAGAAGTAGCTCTCAGTTTCAAAAAGGTTGGAGACCCCTGGTGTAGACCACGTCACTGTGTTCGTGTGTAGCGTCTCGTCTTTCTTCCTTTTTTAGTATCCTGAAAATCATTTCTCTATAATTTCTTAGCTGCATTGTTTTTGTTTAGGAACCCGAAAATGATATAACTGTTATGGCTTAATATAATTATAGATTCAAATGTAGTCCCGGAATGAAATTATGATTAGGACCTGCTTTTGAATTCGGTCAGAAAACCTCCAAAAACTGTGTCTTGGTGATTTCTCAGGATGCGAATGTTTATGTGCCATATAACAGCACATACCACTAATAAAACATACCACTACAGCTTGACAAGATGCAACAAATTATCGTTCAATCTATCATGGTGGAGCGCCCACAAGATTCACACTTAGGATTTAGACTGTGCAGTTATTCCCTAACCAGCCTCTCCTTATTCTTGCTCATATTTTAATACAATTTTACTGACAAATTGGTATTAAATTATTCTTCACACTTGTATAAAAATACAGTGAGTGTTAAATAAAAAACCAGTGACATTTTAATTTCATTAATGGAATCTCAAATGACTGCTTTTCTTTGGTAAATAATGAATTTCCTTTTTACTCTTGATTTATTTGAAATGTTCAAGGTTCAGTTTATTGGTCACATGTACATTATACGTGGTACAACATACAGTGAAATGCTTTGACGACTAACTGTACGTTTGCT
>JAOUQX010088206.1:0-11276 GCA_028566295.1 Liobagrus marginatus
CATTTCACTGTATGTTGTACCACGTATGATGTACATGTGACCAATAAACTTTGAACTTTGAACTTTGAACTTTGAATCTGATACGATTTGCTGTGTAATGGACTGTTGAATAGATGGGTGGATGGATGGATGGATGGATGGATGGATGGGTAATGGATGGGTGGATGGATGGGTGGATGGATGGATGGATGATGGATGGATGGATGGATGATGGATGGATGGATGGATGGATGGATGGGTAATGGATGGATGGGTAATGGGTGTGTGGATGGATGGGTAATGGATGGATGGATGGGTAATGGATGGATGGGTAATGACTGGATGGACGGGTAATGGATGGATGGATGGATGATGGATGGATGGGTAATGGATGGATGGATGGATGGATGGATGGATGGATGGATGATGGATGGATGGGTTATGGATGGATGGATGGGTAATGGATGGATGGGTAATGGATGGATAGGTAATGGATGGGTGGATGGATGGGTAATGGATAGATGGATGGATGATGGATGGATGGATGTGTGGATGGATAGAGGAGATACAGCAAACATCACTCAGGTGTGCATGTTGTGTGTATTAGCATTCTAGGCAACCTTTTGTAATGCAGCATGATTCTCAGCATAAGGAAAAACGCTACAGCACATATTACAGCCAAATAATAGGCAGCTAGGCTCTCAGAATAAAAACCCTGGGGAAACATCTTCAACCGTGGAGATAAATATAAACCTAAAGCACCCTGTAGTTTCTACACACAAAAGCTCTAAAAATAAAGACTAAATAAATGAATGGGAATAAAATAGAGCAGGGCTTAAGGCACCAGTGGAGGTTATAGCTCTTATTATACACAAGACAAGTGTTGGAGAAATGCCTCTCATTTCCTCATCATAAAATGGTAGTAAAACTGGGAGCACATGAAGCTGTTTACCTTTCCTGCCTTCGCATATATTGTACATATTCAACATGAATCTTAATTCTTCAATTGGAATTCAGAGCTTCAGCACTACAAATTAGGGTCCATGTGCAAACCTGTTTGAGGCAATCATAAAAGCTAATGTTGCAGCTAATGCTAAAGCGGTGTTTAACATTCCTGTTCATGGACATCTTTTTTCAATACAATGTCATAACAACCCTTATGCTATGTTCACACATACAGCAACTCCCACTGACGAGGTCTCCAGAGATCATTTATCTATAATAAGAGGTGGCAACTTTTGGGCGACATGAGCAAACTGCAAACACTAACAACTGATGTTAGATGTGGGTGTGTCCATTTTAAAAATGTTGTTAGATGTGGGGGTGTCTACTTCTCAAAAACATGAACGTTTGCAAAAACGAAGCGATACAGTAAAACAACCAAGAGGAGTGAAGACAATAGAGTGCACATGATGGTTGTCAATGAGCACACACTGCTTCCCTTCATTTCGTATGATATGATGCAGATAATCTCTGCTGAATTTTATACGCAAACGCCAAATCGCACTGCAGAATTACGCCATCATTATGCAGTCCATCCAGACATTATTTTTCTAAATTACGACAGATTGTAATGCAGATTTGAGTTGACACTGTGTAGCATTGTCATAAAACACATTCAATCAAAGCTTCAAAAATTCAAGTTAATTTCTTAACCCTTTAAGACCTGCCGACTAAGCCACGGTTTCAGTTTTGTCAAAATCAAGCATTTTGATATAATGTTAGTGCTTGCGACAATTGCAGACAATTGATCAGTGCACTGTCTAGGGACAGAGGGTTTAGTCCCCAATCTTATGTCTTGTGCCAGACACACAGAACTCTAAATAATCAAGCTGATAAAGGGAGATTAACTGGAGAGCTGCCGGTTTACTTTATTTGCTTGCAATTATCTCTGTCACAACCCTGTCACATGCAGCAGCATGTTTCCTCAATAAAGTGGGACTAAAAGACATTCAAGTCAAGTCAAGTCAAGTCAAGTCAAGTCAAGTCAAGTCAAGTGCCTTTAATTGTCATTCAAATGCAAAAGATAAAAATGAGGGCTTAATTTTCCAGCATGGAGAAGGGCTTACACACAGTTGCCCAGAAAAATAATGTGACAGGTAACCCTATATGCAATTAAGTCTACCCTTTGAAACACATAGTTTAGTTTTATGGTACAGCTGACCTCTTAGCCTTTAATACTGCCATATACACCAGTTTCTTTAAAAAATGAACCATTAAGAAACATTCGTGTGACCCCAATATTTAATTAGACTACTATACTAATGTAAAAATATAAGTGAAGTAAACCAGCTGTAAACACCAACTGTAGGAGGACTTGAATAAAACAGACATCCTGCTTTGCAGTATATTTTATATTAATCAAAGTAAACATCAAGACTATCGAGAGTATTCCAGGTGTCAACATTATTCCCGAAGTCAGTCTTAAAGCTATATTTGTAAGGTCCAAGAGCATGTGTTCACTGTATTTTGTGTTTATGTCTCGTTTCACATGCTCTTTGGGTTTATGTTCACGAGTCTGCACTGATTGTCACACTGCAAACACCTGTGTTCACTTTATGTTAAGTTACCATGCCTTAGTTTTAAGTATGCACACCTGTGTTGAGTTAAGCACTAATTATGTTTGGTATAAAGGAGGAAGCGTTGAGACAGCTCAACGCAGATCATTAGTTGAGTACCTCAATGGAGGAAGGGTGTTTTGTGTAACTGTGGACTACAAATAAAAGAATATGTCTTTCAAGCCTGCGTCTGCGCCGCGTTTGTATCCCGGTTCCAGACTCGCGATTCGAAGAGAGCCCTTCGGAGCGAGACAGCCCTTACAATAGTCTTATAGCTATTATTATTATTATGTGTGTGTGTGTGTGTTGCTAAAGCATGCGGCGTACAGACTGCTTAGTGTGTCCGAGTGAGGCGCAGAAGAGAGAAGAGAGAAGGGCTGAGGCCAGACTGGCTCATGGGATACAGCGGCTCAATGAGGCCAAACGCTACCATCTCAACACTCTGATCCGAGAGCAAACCGCACTACACCGCCATCTCATCGCTCTTAAGACAGGTGGGTGAATGTACAAACTAATAAATAAGTGTTGATCTATGCAATTTTCTAAATCTTACAAGCATTCTTTTAACTTGGACTCAGGTAACAGGTGGAGAGACTTACATACAGTGACTTCACAACCCTCTAATATTCTCAGCAACCCTGTTGTGTCCTATAACAAGACCCTGTTTCCCACAATCCTGCCTGCAGACAGGGAAACAAACAGGCATAGGTGAGTGACCGCAGTGACGGTCTGGCAAATAATTTCATATTTATTCTTTGTGAGACTTTACATGTGTTCAAATATAGCATTAAATTGCTGCTTTGAAACGGTTAAGATTATTGATGGTATTTTATAGAACAAATCTACACTATATGACCAAACATTTGTGGACAGCAGACCATCCCAACAATATGTGCTTATTGAACCTACTGTTCCAGATGTATTCCATTTGCTGTTATAATCAGCTCCACACATTTGGAGGTATTATTGAAGGTTGGATGTATTAATGAGATCAGACACTAATGGTGGGTGAAGAGGTTCTGGGGGGCAGTTGGTGTTCCAGTTCATCCCAAAAGTGTTGATTTACATTTACAGCATTTGGTAGATGCTCTTATCCAGAGCGATTTACATCCAAGCAGTTGAAGGTTAAGGGTCTTGCATAGGGGCCCAGCAGTGGTAGCTTGGCGGGGCTGGGAATTCGAACTCCGGATCAGCAGTCCACCAGCAACACCTTAACCACTGAGCTAGCTCTTTCCCAGTGGTAGTGGTAAGTGTTCAATGGAGCTGAGCAAGAGTCAACTCTCTGTGCAGGAAACTTAAACTTTCTACTCCAATTAGAACACACTGGAGCCTTATGACGCTTACATTTTCACATGAACGTGAATTTGTAATGGTATAACACACAGACACATTCTTTACATTTATGTGCCTCCAATTTTGTGGCAGTTACTGTGGCAGACCCTCCGATCACTGACCCAGAGCCTTACCATTGATGCACCATCACCCTACAAAACTGTAAGGGCTGTCTCGCTCCGAAGGGCTGTCTTCAGATCGCGAGTCTAGAACCAGGACGTAGACATGACGCAGATGTGGACTTAGATGACATGATTCTTTATTAATCGTCCACAGTTCCACATAAACATGGTTTCACTTCATAGTACACACTGACAAGGCACTAACGCCAAATAATGATCCGCGTTGAGCATGCTCAACGCTTGCCCTTTTAACAAGCACATAATTAGTCCCTTTAACTCAACCCAGGTGCGCATACTTAAAACTAAGGCATGGTAACGCAACATAAAGAGAACTCAGGTGGTAATCAGTGCAGACTAAAGATCCTGTGACACAAACATAAACACAAAGAGCATGTGGAACAGACATGAACATAACACAGTGAACACATGCTCTTGGACGTTACAAAAACACCTTTTTTTTTTTCCTCATCATATTTAGCTTTGTATATTGTCCTAAAAATAATCAGAATATGAATAAAATATTACAAAATGTGGCATTTGTTATTAAATCCTGATAACATTATTGAAGCTTGCGCATAATGACATCCACATGGGTGTTTAAAGAGAGATAGATTTTTAATTAAAAAGTTCCCAGAAAGCTGTTTAAAAGTTTGTGTTTGGCATGTTTGGAAGGCCAGTCGTATTTCGAGCTCGTACCGAGGTCAAGGCACATATTGTCAGAAAGAGCTGAGGTTAGCATGGTTCTAACGTGTTCATTTCCCGAAAGGAAGGAAAGAATGAGAGAAACTCCCATGATTACTCGGCGAAGCACATCTTCAAAGGGAATGTGTAAAACTAAGCAGTAGCAGTTCAGACGACAGCTTTGAAACCTAGATTAATAGATGCTCATAATGTATTCATTAAACTCCAGCTGGTTACATAAAAAATGAACAAAAAAAAGATCAAAGGTTAACAGTAAACAGAATATTAAGTAACAGGGTACAGGCATAGGTCCAAAGATTAGGTAAAGCAGGAAATGTGTATTTGCATCATTGTATGGTCAGGAAATGGTGAAAAAAAGCATCCGATGCTGTTTTGTTGATGGTGTCGGTGGTTCTAAGACAAAATCTAGCTCAAGTCAGAAAGCTGTTATTGCCATCTGAATCATATACTCTACAAATGGTGTAATACAATGCGGCGTGGCAGGGAGTCGATCAGTCTGTGGCACTGCTCAGGTGTTATAAGAGTACAGGTTGCTCTGATAGTGGCCTTCAGCTCTTCTACATTGTTGGGTCTGGCATATCGCATCTTCCTCTTCACAATACCCCATAGATTTCCTATGGGGTTAAGGTCAGGCGAGTTTGCTGGCCAGTTAACAACAGGGATACCATGGTCCTTAAACCAGGTACTGGTTGCTTTGCCACTGTGTGCAGGTGCCATTTCCTGTTGGAAAACGAAATCTGCATCTCCATAAAGTTGCACAGCAGCAGGAAGCATTTATGCTCTAAAGCTTCCTGGTATACGGCTGCGTTGACCTTGGACCTCAGAAGGCACAGTGGCCCAACACCAGCAGATGACATGGAACCCCAAACCATCACTGACTGTGGAAACTTGGACACTGGAGCTCAAGCAACGTGTATTGTGTCCATCTCCTCTCTTCCCCCAGACTCTGTGACCCTGATTTCCAAAGGAAATGCAAAATTTACTCCGCAGCAGTCCAGTCCTTTTTGTCTTTAGCCCAGGCGAGACGCTTCTGATGCTGTTTGTTGTTCAATAGTGGCTTGACACAAGGAATGCGACAGCTGAAACCCATGTCTTGCGTACGTCTGTGCGTAGTGGTTCTTGAAGCACTGACTCCAGCTGCAGTCCACTCTTTGTGAATCTCCCCCATGTTTTTGAATGGGTTTTGTTTCACAGTCCTCTACAGGGTGCGGTTATCGCCCTGTAGCTTTGTGCTCGCCAATTTGGTCTTCGCCAGCATGCTGGCAGAGTGGTTAGTGTCCAGTCTCACAGAAAGGTCATGGGTTCGATTCCCACCCAGTCTTTCTGTGTGGAGTTAGCATGTTCTCACTGTGCTTGTGTAGGTTTTCCCTGGGCACTCTGCTTTCCTCCTGCCTCCAAACACATGTGATTGGGCATAGGTGAATTAGCTACTCTAAATTGTCCATAGGAGTCAATTTTTGCGTGAATGGTTGCCTGTCTCTAAGTGTTAGTCCTGTGAATAACTTTTGATTGTACAGTCTGTACCCCTCCACACACCCTAAGTTAGCTGGGATAGACTCCAGCGCCCCCACGACAGTGAACAGGATAAACGCTCGATAATGGATGAGTGAATGAACAACATACAAACTTGAAATAAAATTTGCTTGTGTTTGCCATTAAGTTTTATTGGCTTTACTGTTATACTTGTTTGCTGCACAGTACTTATAGCACCTGCAGATAGAAGCACAATTTGGCATACTGTTATATAAAAACACAGTTGGTTAGAAGTGGTTTGAAAGGTTGCTGGCTGTGTGTGGATTAAAGAGACCGTAAAAGCTGCGATTCCACTTTCAGGCAATTGCAGGCAGTAAAGGCAGGTGATGGTGTGCAGTGTTTTATGAGTGGGAGGCTGGAAGCACCTTTGTGTGTAAGTTATGTGTGATTATCTTAGTGCTTTAGCTGTGTGTTGTGGGTAAATTTCATCTCCTGCTCTAGTTACGAGAGCTGTGTGAGTGTCTGAGTCCGTGGGAGTATAAATCTACAAATGTGTTTGCTGGGATTTCCTTGGATATGTGCAGTAGTGTATTTGATAATGTGGCAACAAACACAGAAGAAACCAAAACAAGAAGTGAAACCCTATTGAGGTAAATGCACGACATTAAGAGACAAAAAAAGCAATAAATTCATAAATAATTGTAACATTAATTAATTGATTTTGAATAATTTAATTTATCATCTCTTTCTTAATGGAATTACGGCCATGCCGGACTTCTCCTTCTTATGCCAGTAAAACAAAGGGTTTATGGGATAATCTCAGCTCTTGTTCCCAGGTTATATTTCTGCATCAAACATCATTTGAGCTTCCTCCTTTTTTTCCCTGATCTTATTTCTTATCATCATAATGCATCCATCATGCATCTATCTCTGTCATCGAGACTCCTGTTCAGCTTTTATCATAAATCATTGTCTCATCCATTCCTCCTGTTTTTCTTTTCCTTTGTTTGTCCTTTCCTTCATATTCTCTAAGGCCTTAATTTATCTGTTGTTTACTCCAGCTGCCATTTACTACTATTACACACTTCCAAAGAGATATGTGTAGGTGTGACCGTTTATAAATGGATATTCATTTATGAGCTAGAGAGGTCTAAAGATGCTCTCAAAAAAATACTGCTGAAGGATTTACATCCTGAAATGTACATTTTTTATAGGTATAATGAAGCATAATAAAAGCCTCTACAGCCTGGTTTGGTTATTAAACTACTGCTTTTTGATTAATTAATTTTAATTGTATATATTGCTCATGTGAATGTATGTAACAACATGTCCATGTATAGTAATTTCAGTATTTAAAACCTGGTGCTTGTAAATGTTACTGGGTATTTAAATAATCATACACACTCCTAATTCCAACACTTTAGTTGTTTGTCAACTCCTACTGAATTACAGCCATTAAGCGTTTGTTTCTTTAATACTTTAACTTTTTTTTAGCCATAAAATATAATTTGCACTTGATTTGTTGTATTAATGTTCAGCTATTAGACTATTAAACCCATTTCTGCTCTCTAAGATGCCATGAGTGCTTGTTTTCTACCATCTAATATGACACAAATGTTATTTTAGATCCACTATGATTCTATGTGTAGGGTTCATGTCTCAACAGACATAAAACATCTCACACAGAAAGCCACCACTTTCATGACTCATTTTATATCAGACTTGTTCATATCAGATAAAGGAATTTATAACTTCATTATAATATTCATTCATTATCTAGCATTTATCCTGTTCAGGGTTGTGGGGGACACTGGAGTTTTTCCCAGCTTAGTGTGTGACGTGGGGTACACACTGTACAATCAGCAATTAATCGCAGGACCAACACTTAGATACAGACAACCATTCACACACACATTCACTCCTATGGACAATTTAGAGTATCTGATTCGCATATTCCCAATCACATGTGTTTGGAGATGGGAGGAAACCAGAGTAACTGGGGAAAACCCATGCAAGCACAAGGAGAACATACAAACTCCACACATAAACACCCTGGCAGGAATTGAACCCATGACCTTCTTGCTCTGAGGTAAGAGTGCTAACCGCCCTGCATTCTGTTATATTGATTTAAAATGTCCTTTAACTGAGTTTCCATTCCGCCAGCACTGTACTGGTAGAAATAAAGTGGCAGTTAAATAGTCTATTTATAAATAAAAGTTGTACCAAAGAGTTTTTTCCATTCTTCTTGTATTTTTATAGTGTATTGTTGCAGTTCAAAATTTATATGCAAACTGGGTCACTGTGAACCAATTTGGTGGCAGTATAATGAGTATATTGTTAACTCACTCGTTGGGTACTTGACCTGTTGTAGTTGATGCTGATGACAATGAGGAGTAGAGGGTTGTTTCAGTGATCATCCTGATTTGCTAACCGTGTTAGGCTCATTGATCTTGATGACTGCAGGGCTGCAGATGCTGCAGACGGAGCAGCAGTAAAGCCTGAGTTTGAATCAGCCAGCTTTATTGGAATAGTCAAATTAAAGGTATTCTTAATACCTTATCTAGTATCTAGTATTATCTTAGCAAAGAAATACCGGTCGGGGTTTGGTATAAACCGTGCCGCAAATTTTGCCTTGGTTTTCACAACTGTCTTTAAAGGGTTAGGTGATTATTTGAACCTAAATTTAGAATGTTTAAAAGTACAAATTTTTATGATTTTTAGGTTCATCTTAAATCTAATCTTTAAAATTAGACGTGTGACCACAATTTTGCATCATTGTTCTGCTTTTCCAAAGCATTTACATTTTTTAAGTTCAAATAAAGTATTCAAATTTAGCAGATGCTCTTATCCAGAGTGAACCAAGCAGTTGAGGGTTAAGGGCCTTACTCGGAGGCCGATCAGTGGCAACTTGGCAGTGCTGGGAATCAAACTTCAGTCTTCAGATCAGCAGTCCAACGCTTTTACCACTGAGCTACCACTTCCCACCAACATTCCACCACTTTTTACATTGTGCACATATTTTGAGTCCAGGGGATCGATAGGAATCAAATAAAATCAGGCTATACACTATGCAACCTACCTGCTAAGCCTCAAAACTCCAAGGATGCTAGTCAAACATCAATGTTTCTGAAATGTAGTATCTTTGCCAAATAGCCTCCAGAGCAGAATAATATTTCTACTCCAGGTTCATGAGTATCATGGTATGAGGCGATGGATTTTTAGAGCCAGGATGCTAGGAGAATTGGATAGCAGTTGATAACTAAGGCAGACTTCTGAGATAACCCTTTAAGTCTTTTGAAAGCACCTGTTTTCTAACATATCTTCGGCAATTTATACATTATCAACTTGAAACCCAAAGCACCCTAACACTAAGCATCAATGTTCCCAAAATGGCATGCTGGCAAGGAAAACAGTGAATGAGGATCAGCAGCTCCAGCTGCTTGAAAGGCACCAGGGGCAAATACACACATTTTCAGATATTCTAAGGAGCAATCATGGATTCCGTCACTTTATCTAAGACGTTCTTCTTTTTTTGGCTTTGCTTTCAGAATGATGCAATTCAAGCACTCACTTCCTGAAAGCCATTATTGAACATTTCTATAGGCTTTACTCCCAAATGCACTACTTCACAGATTCAGTGAACCATCTCTAATCCTGTCTTCATTCCTTTATCCCTGTGTAGGACTGGGAAGCTGCAGTCCATTTCCTCCCTGCAGGATCGTGTTCACCATTTTCTCAGCAGTCATGAAAACAGGACTGACAACACTCCAGTGCCTGTATATTTGCCAGACCTCAAACCACAGCCCCAAACCATGCTTCCTCCAGCCACACAAACCAGCGAGAACAAGGAGGATGATAGGGATGGACAGAATAAGAAACACAGGGTTAGAGGGAAGGAGAGGCGGGAGTCAGCCCTGGAAACACAAAGATGTAGACAAAGAGAAAATGATAAGATTGTAGCAGGAAATACAGAAAAAGAAGCAGTGACAAATGTAGAAATACCCCTCTCAACTCCTCTTTCTTCCCACTCTGACACCCACGCACCTGACGGCCAGCTGAGGATGGTTCACACACTGCCGAATTTTGTGCAAGCACTGGCAGAGGCACGCAAAGCCCGATACATACGTCACAGAGGACAGCCTTTGTGTGACAGAGAGCTGAGCATCCGAGAAATATTTGCAAGTAACTCCAGAGACACACATAGTACTCACTAGCACACTAATGTCTTTAGTCTGCTTCACTTTCCTACATATTAAGGGGGAGACCCGATAGCACACAAACCCCTTCGATCAATACACAAATCCTCATGGGGACAGTCAAATGTTCTCCAAGGTCAAAGCAGTCTTGCTGATCAGAAGACCAGGGTTCAATGCCCCTGAATAAGGCCCTTAACCCTCAACTGCTTGGTTGTAAGTCGCTCTGGATAAGAGCGTCTGCTAAATGCTGTGAATGTAAAAAAATAAAAAATAAATTGTTTCAATTGCGTACGCTTTACCTCAAACAAAGGTGTTGAGGTTGAATTTGTTTGTAATGTATGGACACTAGCATTGTGCTCGTGATTAACAGAAAAATGTTAACATGGTGAAATAAACCATTTCCAACAGTTGGCCAGATCGGTTTCAAAGTCAATAATTAGAAGATTTCATCAAAGTAAATACAAACGGTTTAAGACATGATGTTAACCATTAAACCATGCAAACCATTAATCACCTGGAACAACATCTTGTAAACATATTTAGAAGTTCACAATTAAAAGAAATAGGAAGGAACAGCTATTGATCCTAATAATTCTGAACCTGGTCTTATGGCATACGTGTGTACAGCGGCCAGTGGAACTGGTTCCTGAATAATTAGTGATGAAGTGACTGCTGATAGAGGCAGCTGCATGAATTTCTGACAATCAACAGCCCAAAAAACAATACTTTTTAAACTTCTGATTGGCAGATATAGGACAAGAGTTTCAGGTAATGTCAACATTAACATTGGAATAAAGAAAAGGTGTGATCTTTGTGACTAAACATTAAGGGTGATTAAGGGTGATGGTGGCTCAGTGGGTAAGGCTCTGAGTCAGTGATCAGAGGATCGGGGGTTCGAGCCCCACTCCAGACAT
>JAOUQX010088215.1:0-11276 GCA_028566295.1 Liobagrus marginatus
GAGGTTCAGTTACTACAGATCCTACTTGCTTCAGGAAACATGTAGGTAGGGGATCTAACAAGCAAGTTGTTGATTTTGATGAGGAAATAATAATGTTAGACCAGTCACTTGTACTGGATTGAAGCACTATAAACTCTCATTTGTAAAGACAATACTTTTATCTACAGGGCTGTTTATCAGATTACCAGTAATCTGATTAGTAATCTGAACTTTTTCCCTAATTTTTTCTATTCTGATGTTAAAGAACTCCATGAATTCCATGAATAAATGAGTTAATTTTGCTATGGTATTAAATAAAAAATTAGGATTATTTTTGTTGTTTTCGATCAGTTTGGCAAGATAATTTGATCTCGCAGTACTAAGAAATTTTTGTAATTCAGAAGGCTTTCCTTCCACGCATTTAGGAACACAACTAATTCAGTCTGACGCCATTTATGCTCTAATTTTTTCTTGTTTCGTTTTAACTTGCGTGTCTAGTCATTGTACCAGGGTGCTAATTTTTTCTCTTTAAATTTCTTACCTTTAAGCAGAGCTACATTATCTAGGGTGCTGCGAAAAGCTTCTGTAACGGGGACTTCCCCAGTGTAGGATCCAGATGCAGAGAAACACAGAGCAGAATAGCACTGAGCTAACAGAATGGCTAATCGGTAACCGCATCAGAGAAGAGTCAGACAGAATAAACGGCGTACTTAACACGTTTAACGGACGGACACACTTGTAGAAACAAAACGTAGAGTAGTATAAATGTGTTAGAAATAAACTCACACAGAAATACATAAACTCATGTGGAATGGGCAAGACAATACTTCGCGAAGTCCTAAGTGTTGTGTAGCGTCCTTTATACCCAGAGACCCGGAAGCGGAAGATCGCAGGAACGACCTCACCGGAAGTGACACGGTGGCGAACCTGAAAAAAGGTCAAAACTCCGGTGAGCACTCCCGAGATGTTACAGTACCCCCCCTCCCCCAGGGGCACCTCCGGGTGCCTTCCGTTTGAGACGCCCTCGCGGCCTCGGCGCTGGGCGATCTGGATGGGCTTGGTGAAAGTCCCGAACCAGCTGGGGTCCAGGATGTTGTGAGCAGGGACCCAGGACTGTTCTTCGGTGCCGAACCCCTCCCAATCTACCAGATACTGCAGCCGACAACCTCTCCTTCTGGAATCCAGCACCTCGTGGACCAGGTAAGCGGGGGCCCCATCGACCTCCAGAGGCGGGGGTGGGTGCCGACCCTTCCAGCTCGGTGACCGCCGTCCCATGTGCAGGTTTCAGGAGCAATTCATGGAAAGAAGGAGAGAATCGGCAGTTAGCAGGCAGGTCCAAATGGTACGTTACAGGATTGATCTGGCGAAGGATCTTAAAAGGGCCTACATACCTGGGGCTTAATTCCTTGCTCAGCAGCCTCAGGCGCAGGTCCCTGGTAGATACCCAGACCCTCTGAGCTGGCTGGTAGTTGGGATGGGTGGGCGATGACGATCAGCTTGCGCTTTTTGCTGGTGAACTGCCTCCTAACCCTAACCCTAACCCTCCCACACGTGCTCACTTTGCTTCATCCACTCATCCACTGCAGGTACTTCCGTTGGCTCCCCCGACCATGGAAACAAAGGGGGCTGGTACCCCAAGATGCATTGAAACGAAGTCAACCCAGTGACACGTGTTCAAACAGAGCCTGGCCGGTGCTCAGTGCCATGGAAAGACCTTCTATGGGGACCAGATGGCACGCTTTGGAGAACCGGTCTACTGCCACCAGAACGGTGGTGAACACCTGGGAGCTCGGCAGGTCAATAATGAAGTCAACAGAGATGTGGGACCAAGACCTCCGGGGAATGGGTAAAGGCTCCTAAAGTCCTGCTGGCACTTGGCGTGACGTCCATGATTGGGCGCAGACATGACAGGCAGCGACATAGGCGTCCGATTAATCCTTGGATGTCCAGAACTCGGGGAAGAATGCACCCAGTGGAGGATGCGGGACCTGAGACAGGTGGGTATGTATGTCCTGTCAGCGGGGCACTTGGGAGGGGTCAGCTCCTCACCCTGGGCCTGGCGGATCTCCCCCATTATGTCCCATTGGATAGGAGCTAAAACCATTGAGGGGTGATGATGGGCCCTGGCTCGGGGGGCGAATCCTGGCTGTCGTGGAGGCGGGACAGAGCATCCACTTTGCCGTTCTTGCTCCCTGGACAGTAGGTCACAGTGAATCGAAAGCGTGTGAAAAAGGGAGCCCACCAGGCCTGGCGCGAGTTCAGCTGGTTAGCCTCAATGATGTATTTGAGGGTTTTGTGATCTGTCGCGACCTGAAACAGATGATGAGCCCCCTCCAACAAATGCCTCCACTCCTCCAGGGCGGGCTTGATGGACAGCAGTTCCTTATCCCCAATGTTGTAGTTCGCCTCCGCGGCGGTCAGCTTACATGAATAAAAGGCGCAGGGGTGAAGCTTGGCAGGTGACCCAGGCCGCTGAGAGAGCACAGCCCCTATGCCCTGGTCACAGGCATCCACCTCTACGATGAAGTGCTCGGAGGGGTCGGGATGCTTCAGCACAGGAGTGGAGAAGTGATCCTTTAACTGTTGAAAGGCAGAGAGCGCAGAGTAATTCCATCGGAGCTGCCGTGGTTTTCCACGTAGTAGGGAGGTGAGGGGGTGGCAACTGAACTGAAATTGCGAATGAATCGCCTGTAAAAATTAGCGAAACCCAGGAACCGCTGAAGGTCCTTCAAAGACTTGGGTTGGGGCCATTCCAGCATGGCCTCCACCTTGGCCTGGTCCATCTGCACTCCCTTACCTTCGATTAGATAGCCAAGGAACTTAGTGGCGGTTACATGGAACTTGCATTTGGGTGCCTTTACATCCAGACAGTTCTGATGTAGCCGCTCCAAAGCTGTACGCACATATGTCACGTGTTCCTTCCCACAATTGGAGTAGACTAAGATGTCGTCAATGTAGGCTATCATTTACTGGTGCAGTAGGTCCCGAAAGATCTCATTGATGACGGCCTGGAAGACGGAGGGGGCATTGGCCAGCCGTACGGCATAACCTGGTACTCGTAGTGGCCCCTGGTGGTGATAAAGGCCGTCTTCCATTCGTCCCTCTTCTGGATTCTGATCAGGTTGTAAGCCGATTGCAGGTCCAGCTTTGTGAAGATGCGAGCCTCTCGTGACTGTTCCAGAGAAGGCAGGATCAGAGGCAGAGGGTAGAGATTCTTCACCGTTATGTTGTTTAAGGCCCTGTAGTCAATAATCGCTAACCACGTCAGAGTCAGACAGAATAAACGGCGTACTTAAAGCGTTTAACAGACGGACACACTCGTAGAAAGAAAATGTAGAGTAGTATAAATGTGTTAGAGGTAAACAAGCACAGAAATACATAAACTCACATGGTATGGGCAAAACAATACTTCGCGAAGTCCTACGTGTTGTGTAGCATCCTTTATACCCAGGGATCTGGAAGCGGAAGATCATGGGAATGACCTCACCGGAAGTGACGTGGCGGCGAACCCGGAAGAAGGTCAAAACTCCCGTGAGCGCTCCCGCGATGTTACAGCTGCCTCCAAGTAATCGGTGGCATGATCAAGTTCTGCAGCATTAGACAGTATACTAATCGTGGAGGATAACTCTGGGAGATTGTTTATGAATCTTTCTGCAGTAGCAGATGTAAACGTATGTTTAACACGGTAGCGTGGCAGGGTGCGGACATCGTTTCTATAACACAATTTAAACGAGACAAGATAATGATCTGAAATTGCTTCAGATCATGAGCAAGTTTCTATATTTTCAACATTCAAACCAAATGTCGAGAGTGTCTCCTCCGTTATGGGTGGGTCCTACTACATTCTGAGTTACTCCGTCTGAATGCAGGACTGATAAAAATGCTTTTCTTAGTGAATCTTCTAAAATATCAAAGTGAATGTTGAAGTCTCCGACAATTAGTGCTTCATCAGTAGAGACGAATAAGTTTGAGATAAAATCTGCAAATTCACTCAGGAATTTGGAATATGGCCCTGGTGGTCTGTAAATAATAATTAATGGAAGTGTTTTAGTGTTTTTGTTGGTTACATATGATAAATTTGTGCGCAGAATTTCAAATGAGTTGAACTGTTCTGTAGGTGTGTGCGTGACGGTTAGAGTATTATCATAGATAACTGCAACACCACCTCCCCGGCCTGCAAGACGAGGCTGATGTATATAACTAAACCCAGGCAGACTCGCTTCATTTAATGCTAAATACTCATTTGGTTTAACCCATGTTTCTATTAAACAGAACAATTTAAACCCCAGATCTGTAATTGTTTCATTAATAACAAGCGCTTTAGATGAAAGGGAGCGTATATTTAAAAGTCCTTGCTTCAGATCAAAGGTGTTTGCTATGTATTTGCTTGGATCTGGTTTTATACTAACCAGATTATTAAAACATATTTTTCTATGATTTTTGTATTTTGGTTTAACTCGAGGAATAGACACAGTCTCTATAATATTGGGTTGATCATTTGAGTTACAGCTATAATTGTTTTGATATGCATAATGCCTTACCAGTCAGATGGAGTGTAGAGCCTTTGATATGTTGTCCGACATCACTTTCGCTCCGATTCTGCTGGGGTGCAGGGTTAGGGTTAGTCACGGCTGAAGAATCTAGGTCGCTCCCAGAAAACATTCCAATTATTAATAAAGAGCAAGTTTATTCTTTTTTTCCTATTTTGTTCATGGCACCATGACTATAACCATTCATTTAAAGCGTAAAGCCTACTGAACTTTTCACTCCCACGTTGAAATGAGGGAAGGGGTCCTGATATGATGATCCTTGTTTCAGGCTATGTGCTGTGTATCGTTTCAGCCAGGGTCTTGAAGTCCCTCTTCAGCATCTTCGTCTGTCTCAGGCTACTATTGTAAGTCATTCCAACTGTATGTGTCAGAAAGAAAGGGATTTACATCAGCCATCTTAACACAGCATCAGCCAGGAACAGGAAAAACCCCATTGCTTATTTTAGCACGCCATTAGATTGTGTGGCACAGAGTATCCCACCATTCTACAGGGCAATAGCAGCAGCTGCGAATGCCTATGAAAAATGGGCCACCACCACAACCATGGGCCACCCTGTACACCTCACAATCTTTACATGCACTCTTAGCCAGTAAAACTTTTGTGATAACAAATGCCAGGAACCGGGTATGAGGTATTGCTGTCAGCCCCAGAACTGATTATAGAACGCTGTAATACATTAAACCCAGCAGATCGTGTGGTCTTACCAGATGAGGAAACCCCACATGAATGCACAGAAGAGTCAGAGAAGTTCCTAAACGCTATGGAAGATTTAAAAGCACAGCCACTTCTACACGCAGAGCACATACTCTTTGCAGATGGGTCATTTTGCTGCACAAACAAAGGTAACCAGGCAGGGTATGCAGTAGTTGACCAGGAAACAGAATCAGATTTTAGGGTAGTTATTAGTACAAGGGTGCCCAACCATGCTCATCCCAAATAGCAGAAATAAGTCTTGACTGCAGCTTGTGAGCTAGGGACAGGAGAGAATGCACAATTTACACAGATTTCACATACGCTTATGGAGTCTGTCACATCTTTTGGGCAATTTGAGCACAGGGGGGATTTACACGGATTGACTGGACGGATTGATCCACAATAACAAATGGACCAGCAATATCTGAGCTTTTAAAAGCAATGATGTTGCCTACAACTTTATCCATCGTAAAGTGCATGGCACATAGCAAAGATAGCTCGATGATCACAAAAGGGAATACAGTAGCTGATGTGGAAGCAAAAAAGGCAGCATTAGGGACAGCATACACAATGACCTTAATGCAGGAAGAAGAGGAGGAACAAGAACAACAAATGCAGGAAGTAATTACAATAGATGATATTATGGAAACTTTGCTAATGTAAGGTAGCAGGACGATGGATTGCTCCTTCCCGTACCCCCGGTTAAGCCCCAGATGACCGTAATAGTCATGGTAGAGCCCACTACAAAGCCCTGTGTAGCAGTAGGCTTAGCTACAGAGCCCCTGACTTACTGTATGCCCCTGACTGACGGTATGCGCCTGACTGAACTGGACGGTGTGCTGCACCTCTCCCTGGGACTGACAGTATGTTTTAGCCTGCTCCTGGGTCTGACAGGGCCCCTGAGTGGGACCATACCTGAACCTGATGGTTCCCCCACCATTGGCCATGTTTCAAAGTCTGATGGCGTCCCAGAGTCCGATAGGGCCTCCGAGTCTGACTGGACACCCCTGACTGACTGCTTGCCCCTGTCCAACCAAACGCCCACGATGGGCTGTCACTGAAAGAGACAGTGGGGGGGGACCCTGTCCCCACCCCATTACCCATGGCCATTGGGGGTGTTCTTGCGGCTACAGCGAGGTATCGGATGTCGCTCCGATCTTGTGCTCAGCCGAGGACGTAGCTCCGTGCCCTGGCTCGCTTGAGGGCGTCGCTGGGTTTGCCAAGGGAGCGGAGGACATCACTCGGTCAGCTACCTCGTCCGAGGATGTCACTCGGTCGACTACCTCGGCTTAGGACGTCGCTCGTGCCTCGCTCCCCCCTTTGGCCTTGGCACCTCCCTCACTCCCCCCTCTGGTCTCGGCGCTTCCCTCGCTCCCCCCTCTCGCTGCCTATGCAAACCCAGCGTCGACCTCAGACTCGCTGGTCCCATTGCTCCCCCCTCTGGCCTTGCCGTGCCCTTTGCTCCCCCCCTCCGAACTCTCTTACGGGTCCACGCACCGCATGACTCAGGCCCGCCCCAGCCGCCCTACCTCCGTCGGCCCATGGTTTCACCCCGGCGCCCTGGGCCACTGCCTGAGTCCCCCGGTCTTCCCCCATGGCCCATCGTAAGTGATGGGTGTATGTGTTTGCGCACCCGGCGTTATGACTGTCCATTTCAGGGGACTGGCATTTAGATTTCCAGACAGTGCTCATTGTAAATTGCTCACACTGCCCCCTCACACACACATCTTTTGACACACAAGACAGCAGACAAACAGCAAACAACACTTAAACACATATGAGTACTCAAATAATTACAGGTTAATCTGGTCCAGAAAACTCCCCATCAATTATACATCGATTACACTGAGGTCCCCACCTTATCAGATCACAGAATTAGCCAAATCGTACAGGCTAAATATCACCTGCTTGTACATTTGGTTGTGCTAGTCAGCTTTTTCTGTGAATCCGACAGGGACAGGCTTCCGAGTTTAGGCAGACTACGTATCAAGGGGTACCCGGTGACTATTCAAACCACCAGGAATGTCTGGGTGTACCGGTACAGTTAACTGCATTAGCTAGGACAATCATTGCGACCTAATTCGCACTCGCCGGAATCCGACTCAGACTTGAATATGGATTGGGCACTTCTACAGCGCTAATCACTGCTCTAATATCTTGCAGAACCCCCAGTAGGTGGTCTGCCACCATGGCCTTCTTCTAAACAAGGAAGATAAGAGTATCTACTGATGAGTGATCACATAGTGCAATTACTCCAGACCTCACTAGGATCTCAAATACCGGCTTAATGCCTTCCAAGGCTTCAAGTGTAAATGGATACTGCGCAGTCATAGGCCAGTGTGAAGATGTCAAGGTGACGTGAAATGGTTCACAATCACGAACGACTCTTATATGTACTTATATGTTCGCCGAAATTGTCAGGTGGTCCAGATTGTAATTGTCAATTTGCAATCTGCAATGTGAAATTTGGGCGAGCTAAGTTCATTGATGTCATACAGTACTGTAGTAGTAAAATTCAGTTGGTGTGTTGTCACGTCAGGGGTCACGGAATGCTGTGTGGCTCCCATCCAAGGCCCCAAATCCTTCCACTTTACATCAGTCCCTTTCATCAGTGAAACATGTGTAACAGAGTCAGCCGTGTCAAACACTTCCCTAGCTTCAACCTGTAAACAAACTACAACAGCAGCTTAACTACCTGACACAGAGATTATGCCTAGAATCACCTGTGATTCTCAAAGAGGAAGTACTGGCAAGCAGGATGTTGATAAAAATATATTGACGTAAATTATCTTTCAACATTATTATTAATATTGTCATTTTTTTTACATGTGTACAGCGCAGGAACTATAGCAGAAAGTGAGAAATTTTTAACAAAATAAAGAATCACTCAAATCTGAGGAGTCAAATATCAAAATAGAGTACCCACGTCGGGTCTCCATTCCCTGTTGGAGAATGGTATAGCTTATATGTTTCTGAAGGGTGTAAGGTGACCCAGTCATCCATTTTACACTCCAGGCACAAACCTAATTTACATATCAAATCTCTTCTCAATGATATACAAGGCATGTTTGTTAATTTCTATTTTCCCAAACATTAAGAATTTACTAGTAAATTTATTAATGTTCCACTCACAAAGAACAGAACTGACTATGTTTCTATCAGGGGAGTTTCCCCCTGCCTCCACAAAGACATGGGAAATGACACTACTTTGAAGTGTAAGATCAGTCAGTTTTACAACAGATACTGTAGCTCCTGAATCAGCTAAGGAATTTACAAGCACACCATTCACATAACCTTTGTTATAGGCATGTTCAAATTTCTTTTTATTTTTTTATTTTTTATTTCAAACGTTCAGAATGATATATGTATGGTTCTGTAGAATAATTAGACTGTATAAGCATTCAAATTGCAATTCATATTGCAAAAGATAGTAGACTCACCCTTCACTGGGGGCCCCCACTGCAACTCCTCCTCCTCCACCCTGTGGCTCACAATCTGCTCCCCGCTCATCTCTTGTCTGCATTCCTGCACATCATGGTTCTGGGCAATCTCTGGCCCAATGTCCATTTTTTTCCCCACAGGTAAAACATCCATCATTTATCTCTCTGCCAGGTCCTCCTCGTCCTTGCCCACCTTTCATTCTGCCTCTGTAAGCTGGTACACCTTCTCCAGAGATCATCTGCAGCAGCTGTAATTGTGCGTGGCAATTCGTGTCTTCTCGCTGGACCTCGTGCTTTTCCTATTTCCCTCACAGAACTTTTACAGCATGATTGGAATGCTGAACAGCTGTCCGGAGGTCGTACATGTAGATGGCCACACACTCTGTTTTCACCAAGTCTGATAGTTTTTGTAGGAGCCCCTCCACAGGATTCACAAATACTGACCGCAGTATTTTCAGATACAGTCAGTAGATTGCAACCCATGTTATCCGGGGCATTCAAACCACTGTTAGTGTCAAAAACACCCAGAAGTCTTGCCATGTAGTGATTCACAGTCTCATCACTGTCCTGTTTGCATGTAATTATTTCAGACAAATCTTCTCGAAGCAGAAAACCCTCTGCGCTTGCTTCTGTGAGTTGGGCTAAAAAGTCTCTATATGGCTGCAACAGGAGTGGAACTGGATGTCCTGTTCCTGTAAGTTGGGGGTCATCTGCAGTGCTTGCTGATTCACTGCTGCTACCAGAGCAGGGTAGAGAGGCTGTTTTGATGATGGTTGGTAATCGGTGGAGGCCGTGGAGGCAGAGGTGTTGGTGCTGGAGCAAGCAGTGCTTGTGGCGGAGGCAGAGTCGTTGGGGTGGAGGTCAGGTAAGAGGGCAGGCATCCCAGCTACGGGTTACTCTTTATCAGTGATTACATTTCAGCCGTAGGAGCAGAGGGAGAAAAAGAAGAGCAAGAAAAAGAGAAAAAAAACTTAGATTCAGACTTGCCCTGTCTAAATTTGCTTCTGACATCCACAGAGTAAATGTCAACCAGACAACCTCTTAGTCCATTTTTTTCCCTTAATACTTTCATAATCTTTCATTCTTAGTCTAACTTCTTTAAACGTCATAACAAAGAAGGATCTTCTTTCAGGAAACTCAAACTAATCTTTATCAAACAACTAACTTGTGACAGACTGTATCCCATGTTTCCTGTACATTTCTATTAAACATCCATTCCGGGCTAGTATATTGGCCCATATTGGGCTAGTCCCAGACTACTTAGGAGTTCAGATTCATGCACACTTTCATCACACACACAACATTTACCACAGCACAACCCCATGACTGACAATCACTCACTTCTCAATTATTTGTCAATAAAAGAGCAAACCTTGTTTTCACTTTTGTTCTAGTCCTCGAATAGATAGGCCTTTTACTTCTCAAAATAACCAACTGAAAATTACTTACTCTTTTGAGTAACGAATCCTCTCTCCCAGGTGGGCTCTTTTCTTGATACTTGCGTCGCTCTGGAAGTCAGTCTTTGTCCCGTTGACTTGATCGCAACTGGAGATCAAAAACAATTCTGACAATACTAATCAGTAATCGTCCACCTCAGCTGGTCTCGGAGAGATCGAAGTATCCCACTTTTGACACCAAAATGTATTGGAAAGTTACCTATTAATTAATAAATCATCTAAGAGAGAGATATGGAAATGTGAGTAAAACAGGAATATTTTCTTTTTTGCCGGAAATAGGAAACTATCGTAAAATGTACAGCTGCAGCATAACATTTCAGACAATTTTCAAATAGCTGTCATTCTCAGAAAGCTTATATTCCCAGCTACTCTGTGAGAGGGATGGTTGGGGTTGAGAATAAATGTTTACGATATAACGTTATCTCAGAGATGATCTTGCAGCTGGATAAGTTAAACTTACGTATGTCTCTCGGTTTATTACCTCTTTCCTCTACCAACCTTTTGGTTGTCTGGTTAACGCAAACAGGAATAAGTAATAAACCTCCATTTGTAAATCCCCCTCACATACCACACAGACCAATAATGAGCTCAAACTTAATGGCCTGCCTAACATATAAAGAACGCTTAATTTGTTAATTTAAGAAATATAATTCCCATTACACCTTCACTTCCCTTAATATACTTAGCAATAACATTTCCACCTCAGGGAAACCAAACTCCCTTTGCCACATTTCTATCTGTGTCAAGCTCTTAATACCATTATTCTTAAACATTTCCCTCAAACATCCATTCCCATATTGGGTGAGTCCTAGACTCGTCAGGAGTTTGTCCTCATCTTTTTCACAAAATCTACAACCACAACTCATTTGTTTCACACAGCAAGGCCCCATGACTAACAAGATATATTACTCTGTATTATAAACCCTGTTTTTCTTTATGTTCTTAAATTAAAATTAAAAAATAGTTTTTTCTGGAACTCGGACAACTCGCGGAAAGAAACTCTTCCACATTCTCGCTGTGTTAATTTTAAGGGGCATAGACGCTTCCCTGACAGTAACAGAGAGAACAGTCTGTGTTAAGATGGCTAAGGTCCTTCTTAATCTTCCTGGCTCTGTTTAAGCAGCGTTTATTGTAGATGGACTGCAGGTCAGGAAGT
>JAOUQX010088245.1:0-11272 GCA_028566295.1 Liobagrus marginatus
TTTTTTATCTCCAATTGTTTATTTGTTCTATGCTTTAATTTCAGAGTACATTGAGACATTAAACTGCGTAAATGGAATAATGGAGGCGTTCTAAAACTTTTGACCGGTATTGTATATATATTTATATATAGAAACATAGTTACTCCATTTGAAACGGATTAACTTTTTGGAATTCAAGGATAAACTTAGAGGATCCTACGATTCATCTAGGCTTTAAAAGTAATAATACTCCTCGCTTTCCTACAGAATATTAAAACATGGTGGCCACTATGTCGTGATAAGGTCAAGGATTGAGTAGAAATACTTAACGAACCAAAAGCAAGAAAAAAGAAAATACCTCAGGAAACGCGTGCACTGACTTATGAACAGATCAGGTTTCAGAAGAGGTAAGAAAGATAGCTTTGAATACAACCATCCCATCATATGGACTGTCTGGTTGATAGTATAGTTAATAATAGAGCTAAATTCGAATACAGTAGATATTCAAGAATGGCTCAGGAAATAATTGTTGAATCTCAAACCACGTCTTTATTTGAGGCAAGGGGAGTAGATTGGCAGTTGGGAACTGACGGGAAACTAAGAGCCGTCCCCAACGAGGGTATAAGAACTATACTAGATAATGTACAGCAATCTGGTACAGACACATCGACCGAGTTTTATAATAATACTAACGGGAAATGGCATGATCCTGGATTAGGACTTGCTCCCGAAAGTAAAGGAAATACAAAATATAAACAGGATAAAGAATAAAAATAAAAACACCCACATTACTGTAACTGGTTGGTCCATACAAATAAAGACACACACGGCAACAGATTATTTTGTATGTTGGGGGTTATCTTACTGCTGTTTGTTATCTGAAAGAAATTACAGCGGTCGGCGAGAACACACAACGTGAATATAAAATGAACAGGAGGCTGTATTAAATGGCAACTATAACAATTATAGTGAACATTTCTCACCATTTGAATGAAACAAAGAATAAAATAAAAAGGAAATAATAACAGCAAGATTCAGTATAAAAAGAACCAAAAACTACACAATGACGAATGACAGCGAACATAAATTGACAGAGAAACCAGAATTAGTCACACACTTCTCTCCTAACACACTCTAGAGAGAGAGAGCAGCTCAATTAGGGATCTTATTATCATAGGAATCAATGTCTGAAATAAAAAATACGGTAGTGCTAGAGTACCCAGAAAAAGATTAAACAAAAACACATTAGTAACGTTATTCATACTTAACCCTGAGTCTTAAATAAATTGCTAACATTTGTGCAATTCCAGATCACAACACATCGCTGTAGTAGAATAGTAGTAATAGAACAAAATAAACATAACTTACACCGGAAGCTTCCGCTATCCCCCGACCTAGATCACACGGGCCCCACTCAAGTTGTTCGCATCAGGAAAACTGCCTTGATTTATGATAAATCCTCCCGATGTTTATTCACTAAAACAATCCGCGCTACTGGCGCCGTTCTGTACGCAACAGACAATGGCCATCCTGTTCGTGCCTGCACGCTCACACACTCTCGCAAGCAGCGAGCAGCGATCTCTTAAAGGGCAACACTGTTTTTAAATAATTCACCGAAATACCCTGTATTCATCACCCTGCCCACATCAGTATTGAAATCATCTATATAAGCCAGACTGTTGTAATAGAGAATTTAGTTAGAATACCCTCCTAAGGAACACAAGGGTGTCAAAGCCGCTTAGACAGAATGCGCAGCCTCAACCAGCAGCTGCAAAAGCTGCAGCACAACCGAGATATGATAAGGAGCCCGGAGTCAAAACATAAGGCAGCTATTCGCCTGAAAGGCCATAACGCTTTAAGAAACACACGAATGGATGAGCGAATATGTGAACAAAAAGGAAAAATTTGATACAAAAATCCGGAAGGAAGCACAAGGGGTTATTATAAAGGTTAAATCCGCCCCTAAGAATGCCCCAATACAAGCCATAAAGAAACGAGATGACTCGTGGAGAATGGTAACTAATTATAAAGCATTAAATAAGGTAACAGTACTAGGTACTCGTTATTTAATAAATGCTGTATATACCAAAAATGGGACGGGCCGAGGAAAGTTTTTGACAAAGATAGATCTGTGTAATGGGTTTTGGTCGCTGCCCTTACACCAGGAAAGTTATGAGAGAACCGCTTTCATATTAGGAGCACAGCGTGAATGGGAGATCCAGGCGGAAAGTGAGAGAAGGTGGGGGCTAGATAAGTGGCACAGAGCCAGAAACACACACACACAGTCTCACACAGAATAGAAAAAAAGTTTAAAGTGAACAGATAAGATAGGAATGTGGCTAAGTGATTAGGTGAACTAACTAAGTAAAAATATATGAGAAAATAAAGATGAAATGTCCAAATTGTAGGAAGATATGAGTAGTAGGAAAACTTCTGTGGGCATAGGTTTTGCAGGGCCTATGAGGCCACAACCTAATTAAAGAATTTCACATTTTTGTTGATACAAGTAAACCGAAGAGAGGGCAAATTTAAAACAAACATAGGAACAGAACACCGAGTGGTTAGAGTCCTAGATAAACAAACAGTTGAGTTGGAAGACAACAGAATTAACTCAAAGAGATTTAATATGGCGAGCAAAGCAGAATAGAGAAAGATGTGATCAACTTTAAGTTGAGTTTGTTAATAGTCAGAGAGGACTATTTGGGTTAGATGTTTCTCAAGAAACACAAAGTAAACTAACTATATTCCTGAAAAGAACAAAAGCTAGACAAAGTGCTGAGTTATATGAGGAAAGGAATGAGAAGGGAGAGTTACAAAATTTACAGTATAATAATACTCGATGTCTGATGTGTCTGAACCCATGTGATGCTGCAATAGCATGAAAGGAAGATGCTAGAAGATTTATTTCTAGATGGAATAATGCTAACGGGGTGCAGGTATGCGCACTATCTCACGCTATGGTATGTGGGGAGTGTAGAATATCCTACCCTTATGAAAAATAACAATAATGAAAAAGTACCATTATGTTCATGCCTCAAAAGTTCATGTGGAGAATGTAAACAGGCATATGGAACAATAGGCGAGAAGTGTCTATGTTTTTGAAATGGGTCTACAATTGAAGTTTGTAGCCGATGTCAAAGGTTAATTGAGATGGGATGGTTGAGAAAGGTAAGTGAAAGAGAGATATTCACTGCAAGGAAAACCCAAGGATGTTTGGGTATGTTAAAAGACCCAAGGGGTCCACTAGAGCAAGACAGCCAATTGTTAGTAAACACAGATTGGGCTCTAAAAGATAGCCGGACAGGAGGGATAAGTCCCATAGTGAGCACACACGATGCTGCGGCTATAAAAGATGTAATAGGCAAATATAATAAGCAATGAAGAATATGAAAGCAGGGTCAACTGAATGACTTATGCAGGATTAGCTGCCAATACCCTACCAGGATTGGTTTGCTTGCATAGTGCTGGAATAGCGCTAACATGTGCTATGTCGCTTAATGAGTGGCATAAGCAAATTAGGAGGTATCTTTGTCCAATCAAGGGAATGAAATTGAAAAGGGCACCTGGCCAACCCACAAATATAGTGTGGGAAAAATCCAGTGACAAAGAGCTGGGAGAAGGAATCCATAACAGATATGGATACTATAGTGAATATACTATACTGAAATGCTATACTATATAGGATATTATAGTGAAAATAGCAAGAATGCCTAGAAAATGAAGGAAAGTTACTTTAAAAAGGCAATCACAAGTAACAGCACAGTGTGTAGGGTAACAAGTGAATCAAATTATACTCAGCCAAAGTTCCGGAAGGAGAAAAAAAAAACTAAAAAAAAACATTAACTTAATGGCACACTGTGGTATGCATACTTGAAGTGTAATGTGACCAGTACCACAGAAGATGTAAAAATAAAGCACAGCTGAGAGCTGAGGCTGGAGCATCCAACAACGTGTTTTATTGAGAAAGGATGGCAAGCATATTCGCCAACCTGATGGGAGGGGGAGATATTGAGACATCAACGGAGGTAAGCTTGGAACTTTTCTCATGGTGTGTCTTTACAATCTTTTGGTTAATGGAAGGACAGTTCTTGCAAAAGATGTATGTGGGAGCGTTAGGAATATTTACAACTTACTTCAGAGGTCACGTAAGCATGACCCTGACAATCATCTTGATGTTAATGAATTTTAAAGGTGTAACGAGCACGAAGGACAGTGCGTGCATTGTGCTTTGTTTATGTTTGTTTCTGTTCGCACACACACACACAGAGTGCCACACCTTGTTTTAATATGCACGCCTAAGTTGATTAGTCTACCTTATTTTAACCGAGTGCAGCTGACGCGCATGGATCTTTAATCAAGTCACGGGTATAAAGGGGGAAGCACTGACAGAGCTCAGTGCAGTTTGTTGAAGACGTTACGCGTTGTCCTGGATTTGAGTTTATGTTTTGTCGTAATAAAGAACACTGTGGACTGCAGCCTGCGATTGGGTCTCCTTATTCATTCCAAGACATGCCAGCGATTCGAGCAAGGTGCTCGGATCAGCCGCGAATCGTGACAAAAGGATAGTTGACCATTTAGAAAATACAAGGACAAATTGGAATGATGGTCCTTGCCTAAATTTATACACTGCAAACAGTCTTAAAACACTACTTAAAATGGCCAACATGGACCGCATATGCTACTGTGATAACCACTGTAGTCTTGTTCTTAATTTACATAAGCATAGTGATTTACAGGGCAGGTACGTGGAAATTAATTCTTCCAATGGTACCCAATGTCACTGCAATGTTAACATTTACATTTATAAGTGAAATTAATAGATGAGCTAAAAATTATGGTCCTAGGTTTATTAGTAATAGACGAACTAATTGCAGGGATGTCAAGAACATATAATGACATCACATCCTCTGAGGTAACATGGGATAGAAAAATTGACAAATAAATAAATAAAAATTAAAGCAATAGATTACTGTTGTAGCCCCGGTTCTCTGAAGCATCGGGTGTGGACATGCGCCAATGGGAAGGGCCCCCCATGGTTGTATCTAAACACAAGATGATGAAAGAGAACATATAGCGTAAAAGTTCTGGTAAATAAGAAAAGTTTTGATCTAACAACGACAATGTTTGAATTTACAACCCTAAGTACAATAATACGTAAAGGAACTACGAGGTTAGAGCAGGCAAATAAATTAAAAACTGCCGCTAAAATGATCAAAGCCGATAATGATCTATTAAAGCTAATATACGATAGGAAAACAGAGACGTTGATAGAGAAAGCTATTGACAAGCTTCTAAAACATAGAATAAACCGTCTCAGAGAATTAACAAATCTCTGAATGAATTTTAGCGCCGCTAAAACAGCTCTTGAATTATCAGTAGCGCAGAGACCTCATATATCTGAAACAGACTACAAGCAAACACAGTTTTACATTGATAGGTTGACATAAGGCTAGGAATCCTGTTAATAAACCACAAGTGTAACATTGCGGTCCTGTTATCCCGAGTTTTGAGCATTTCCGGTTCAGCGCCGCGTCACTTCCGGTTAACACGCAACTATACCAAGCGTTCTAACCTGCATTATATTTGTTCTTACAGAAATCAGCATGACGTTTTTGAGACCTTTGGAGTTGCCTGCACTGTGTGTCGTTCACAGACAAAGAGGCTACAGCGCCAGAGCGCCGTTCTGTCATTTTTGTGTTTCTACAAGTTTGTGCACCCTCACCTTTTGGCTGGCTCACTATTTGAGTGCTTATGTTATTAAATACACTGATCTGCAATTGGATCCTCCCTTGTGTGCTCATTTGCCCTTTCAGCACATTACAGAAATACTTTGCCTTCAACATGGACCCAGCAGATCCGAACCACCAGCCAGCTATCATCGCCCAACAGCCTGAACTAATTAGGGAGCTGCAAGCCCGTGTGGATGCCCTCACAGCGGCACTAACCGCCCCAGCGAGCCCTCCGCGCCACGCTGCAGTGGCCCCGGTTCCGATGACCCCCCCTGAAAGGTATGACGGCATGCCAGGGAGATGCGCCGCCTTTCTAAGGCAGTTGGCGATCTATTTTGACGCCATGTCACACACGTTCATAGGGCCACCGCCGTATGGAATTCCGACCGGGAGGTATGCCGGAACTTTCCCTATTTTTCAAGATTAATCCGGGATGTTTTCCAGTACCCGGCAGGCGGGTGGGACCCCGCCACACAACTCCTGCAGCTGAGGCAGGGGAGACAACCGGCCGCGGAGCACGCCATACGCTTCCGAACACTGGTGGCCCAAATCGGTTTTAATGCGGCAGCCCTCAAATCACTCCTCCATGCTAGCCTGAAACCGGCGCTGCAGAGGGAATGCTATGCAAGGGGGAGGAGATGGATTATGAGGAGTTCGTGCAGTATGCGGTGAGGATGGATAACCTCATCCGGGACCAGGCACAGTCACAAGGCATCAGCCACCCCCACGCCGAGACCCCTATGCCCCCTGTGGCACCGCCCCACAGCGAAGGCAAGCTGATGGAGATGGGAGCCACACGCCTCCCCCCGCAGAGCGTCTCAAGAGACAACTACAACAGCTCTGCTACTACTGCGGACGAGGGGGCCACAAGTACAGCAGCTGCCCGTCCAAGCCCTCCAACAACCGTCCAGAATAAGTAAGCCCCTCCCTTTTTCTCTCTCGGGCCGCTCAGCCACGTCTAACTCTGCCAGTTCAATAGTGTCTATCTAACCAAACCTACTCTGTTGCAGCACTAGTAGATTCAGGGGCCGCCACAAACCTTATCGATGCAGGCCTTGCCTGGCATCTGGGCATACCCGTGGAGAGACGCTGCCCCCCGTGCCCGTTGTGGCAGTGGACGGCTCACCTATAGGGGCCGGTCATATTACGCATCAGACGCCCCCGTTTCTCTCAAAGTGGGCCTGTTCCATACAGAAGAAATTTCTCTGGCCCTGATACACGCCCCAGAGACCCCCCTCATCCTCGGGTTCCTGTGGCTGGAGGCTGCCGGCCCGAAAACCTAACTTTTGGACTGGCATATTGTGCCTAGGGGGTTTCACCAATTTAACTATTTGTTTAAACTATATAGTACTTAAAACTCCAATAAACTCTTATAATTTATAATAGTTTATAGGTTTAATTTTTTATAAAATCCTGCTCATTTTTACACAAACAGTTTTGCAAAACTTCGCAGACTATTTTGGTGCATTAGTCACTTGTTTATCCAATGTCCATGATCTTGTTCCTCTTTTTCTATGTAGAGGCTTCTTGTACTGTGTGCAGATCCGGTTAATTCATGAAAATTCTGCTTAATCTGTTCTTTTCTTTTCTTAAGGTTAAACTTACTCCCCTCATTAGAAGGAAGCAGGGCCTGTCTCTATTTTGATCCTAGCTCATGACAGACAAGACACAAGTGTCAAATGATAGCACTTTTAAGTTATCTTAATTTAAGCAAATATTATTTACTTTATTATTTATGTTATATATGTTATATTTTTTTGTCTATTATTTACTATGCTTCTAGCCTTATTTCTTCATAATTTATTCCACAGCGTGTTGTGGCAGAGTGACATATGTGCTATGTGAGAACACACAGACGGTCTTGCAGCACCCTCAGGCGGGCGTCCAGGCCACAATCCCTTCACGTTACAATAGTAAGTTTAGTAGGGGTAATAAACGGTATTTAGCTCGTATGCTAATGAAGCGTCCGCGCTCATCATCTTGGATGTTGGTGTTTTATAGTCCGTCATATATCTAAGTCCCTGCCACATATTTCTTGGGCTCTGATGGAAGAGAGACTCTATTTTTGACTGTAGAATAGCTTTGCTGTTTTCACCGCTTTGCGCACATAATAAGCTGCGGCTTTGTAATCGTTCATGTTTCCGGACGTGAGCCCTGCGCTGTAGGCAGCAGAGCAAGACTTCAGCGCATCGCGGAGAGTTTTATCCACCCATGGCTTTTGATTTGGACACGATTTGATCATGACACGCTGAACTGTATCGTCAGCTAATATCTCGATAAATCCCGTAACTACTTCCATAAACACGCTGATGTCATCAGAGCCGCGCCAAAACGGGATGACATGTCAAACAGGAATATTCTCTTTATTGCCGGCAATAGGGAATTACTCTAAAATGTACAGCTTCAGCATAACACCTTAGACCAACTCCAAAATGGCTGTGTTCCAAAAGCTTATATTCTTCAGCCACCCTGGACAGGGAGGGTAAGGGGTGGATCAGAAATGTTTTACGACGTACCATTATCTAAATGATCTCTGCAGCTGGGTAGCTTAACCTAAGTTCTGTCTCTGGTTTATTACCTTCTTACCATTTGGTTATCTTCCCTAACCAAACAGAAACAAGTGATAAATCTCCACCTCTGACCTTTTTACAACACGCCAGAACACTCTCACATCCCACACAGACAAATAACTAGCTCAGGCTTAACTGCCTAAACATATGGATAAAACTTAATTTGTTAATTTAAACAATGTAATTCCCATTAAAATCCCACCCACTAACTAATATATCTCACCCACTAACAGTAATATATCCCACCCATAAACATTGATATATCCCACCCATAAACATTGATTATATCCCACCCACTAACAGTAATATATCCCACTGACTAACAGTGATATATCCCACCTGTGAATACAGCCCTGTTATTCTAATCTAAAGTTCATTAATTAAATATATACAGATCAATCATAACATTATGAGCACTGACAGGTGCTTAAAGGGGTTTATTCTGCAATAATAATGTATAATGATAATAATAATGCTGGAGGTACATTATCCCGCTTGGTACACAGCTACTTGCCTTTATTAGAGCTTAAGCGAAGTCTCCGCGAAGAAAACGGAGTGACACGATAAGCATTAAGTAGTGCCGGTCAAAATAAGTTGTAGTACCCTGATGAACGGTGGCCATTCATTTTGGCGGTTGTTATGGGGGAATAACATTATGTTGGATGGCGCGATTGACCAATTAGAATCAAGGATTCCACAGAGCCGTGTAATAGTCAGTTATACACTATACCTGCCTTAGTCGATTTTGTACACTCTTTTTTTGCTTTTATCTGTTCTCCTTTTGATTTCTTAACTCTTTACTTCTCATTTATATTTTGGAATGGCTTGTCACTAGATGGTGGAGTGCGGCTGTGAGGATTTGAGTTCATTCATTCATTCTACAATAGTATTAGCGAGATCAGACACTAATGTTGGATGAGGACGTTCTGGGGTACAGTCGGTGTTTTAGTTCATCCAAAAGGTGTTCAGTGGGGTTGAGTCAGAGTCAGGGCTCTGTGTAGGACACTCAAGTTCATCCACTCCAACCAGAACACATCATGTCTTCATGCAGCTCAGGAGCTCCATGTACATCAGCATTGTCATCCTGGAACAATCTTTGGGTCTCTTAGTTCCAGTGAAGGAATCATGTAATGCTTTACCCTATACAACTGTACACAATATATGTGTTACACCCATGAACTGTGGCCAGGCCAGCCACCAGAGGGCAGCATAAGACTTTGTACAGGTTTTGTGTGATTACCACTGTGCACACACACGCACATGAACTCGCACGCATGCACGCACGCACGCACGCACGCACGCACGCACACACACACACAGACATAGACACAAACTTAGTCTGACAACTCGGCGACGGACGTCGTTTGTTCCTCGCTCCCCCCTCTGGTCTTGCCAGCGCCCTCACTCCCCTCGCTCACCTCGCTCCCCTCGCCAGCTCCTCCACTCCCTCCTCTGGCTTTGCTGGCGCCTCCATGGCCCGGGCCCAGCGCAACGCCCCAGGTCTGGTGGCCCCCGAGTTCAACCCGGCAAACAGGGGCCCTACCTGAGTCTCCCAGGCCGATGGCCCACCAGGGACAAGCAGCAGCAGTGCGTCTGGAAGCCTGGCTATGGGGGGGCTCTTTTACACTCATGGACTGTTGCCAGGCTGGCCGCCAGAGGGTGGCATAAGACTGTGTAGAGGTTTGTGTGTGCACACACACGCACACGAACACACACACAAACATACCTGCACAGCATTAATAGTAATCACGGCGCGTTTCTTTGTTTACTGGTTATTGGACGAGTTAAATAAACGTCTTCTTTTGAGCACCATGACCTATGAGTATGTGGCTACTGTGCTTCGTGCCTACGGAGGCTACACAACATGCTCCTTGTCGTCACAATATGGATGTAGATATGGGGGGTGCAAATACTTTTGTCCATAACATGTACTTTACTTTATGTTTTGCAGTAATAAAGGAACAGTTATAATGAAATAAGTTCTTCTATTAGTAGGCTTAATGTCTTTAAAAACCTCCAAGCCTTCAAGTCCTGATATGAACCAGCATTAACAACAATTTTATTTACTTTTATTTATATGGTGTTAATTACAAACGAGGACATCGAGTACGTTGTGCTTGTTACAGTGATACACACAGAAAGTGGACTTAGCACCATTAGGGAAGTGGTCACGCAGCGGTTATGGTGTTGGACGGAAGATTGGAAGATTTTGGGTTAGATTCCCAGCACCACTAAGCTGCCACTGCTGGGCCCCTGAGCAAGGCCCTTAACTCTCAACTGCTCAGTTGTATAAATGCGATAAATGTCACTCTGGAAAAGTCGCTCTGGATAAGGATGTCTGCCAAATGCTGTAAATGAAAATAATCATCATCATCATAAAGCACCTCTGTGTACATTTGGTGAACTCAATAGACAAATTTCTGTTTAAAATGTTCATCTGGAACAGTGAAGAAGATCTACGCTGGATTACACTCAAGCACTGGTTTATGCAACATTTGGGAAAAAACATTTTTAATTGAATTTCAGGGAATGTGAGCATGAGGACGGCAAAGAGAAGTCAAAGTGCAATGTTTTGCCACTTCCTAAGTGAAATGTTATGATATGATGATGACCACATTTTAGAGAAGTTAAAGGGATTGTTGGACTGCTGGTTGGAAGATTATGGGTTTCATTCCCAGCACCGCCAATCTGCCACTGCTGCGTCCCTGAACAAGACCCTTAACCCTCTTAACCCTTGCTCAGATGGATAAATGAGATACATGTAAATCGCTCTGGATAAGGACGTCTGCTAATTGGAAGAAGTGTAAATCAAATACAGTGGTACCCCGCTTATCGACTTTAATCCGTTCCTTAAAACTGGTCGAAATACGAAAAGGTCTAAGAGCGAATGTAATTATTCCATAGGAAATAATGAAAGCCCAATTAATCCGCTCCCAAGCTCCACCGATACCCATTTATTAACATAAGATAGTTGAGTAGCGTGGGACCGGAAGT
>JAOUQX010088251.1:0-11272 GCA_028566295.1 Liobagrus marginatus
CACATATATATACACACATATATATATATATATATACATACACACAGTATATATAGTATATACTGTATATACAGTATATAGTATATATACTGTATATAGTATATATACTGTATATATATCTCTGTATATAAATGAAAAATCTACTTTTTACACTCTATTCTAAACCTTATATTCAGAGCACAGATCTAATTAGTGACCCAGGTCACCCTGTAATACACTCCTGTGGCTTTAGATACAATTCCAGTCCCACGTCGCCATCGGGCTGAACAGGGTTTAGAGTTCCTTTTCGTAAAATTACAGTACTGATAGTGTTTGAACAGTTCAGTAATGTTGTTATCGTCGGGTCAAAAACAGAATTAAAACAACAAATTAATATCGGTTCTGCATATCGGTTATCGCTGGCATAAACACACATTTTATCAGTATCGGTTCTATAAAGTGAATATCGGTCGAGCTCTAATGCCTGCTTTTTGTACCGTGAGAGAATCTTCTGGAATCTGTAAGCAAACACTAACACAACTTCCAAATCATGTGGTTTTTTTTTTATTGTCACATTCGAAAGTAATCAGGTGTTTTAAAATGCTAGAAGCGTCCTTGTAGATAAACCTCGTATCATAGAGAAACATAGTTCACTTTAGAGAAGTCTGAAATCTCGAAAATAACACGTTTGAAGAGTCTATAATAATAAAACTGCTTAAAATGAATCCAAACGTTCGAGAAGGAAGTCATCTCCTCTTTATGTGGCTCTTTATATAGAGTTCCCACTTTCCTATTGAGGTTCTTTCTCTCACGTTACAAAAACGCAGTAAAATAAAAAACATTTTTCCGTCAGATTAACCCGCCGTTGTAGGAGACGTCGTGCAGTAAATGTACAGAAAACAGTAAAGGATCAACCTCAGGAACATAAACGTAAGAGTTTCATTTGGTACACGAAACAACAAATAAGTACTAACAAGAAATAAGGACAAATATGAATTCATATGCAGCGTTTCAAGCCATGGTGTTGAATTTACAGTACAGTAATACAATAACATCAAATCCACCCAGATTAGGTTTAGATCTGACCGGTTCGGTTATCAAATGAAAGGCTTCCTGCGGCGTTTTGGTGTGTGTGACGTGTCTGCAGTGTTTAGATGGTTTCATTTAGCTCTTTAACCACATGGAGATGCTTCCTAATAACACGTGTCACACCACACCATAGGGACACCATAGGGATAAACGTCTGTTAAAGCGATAATAAGTAGCAGAATCTCAAATACAGCATATTTTGGGTCGTTATTGGCGTCATTAAAGATGCTGATTGGAACGTACCAATCGGATCTTTTTGCAAGTCACATGTCTGATGTAGCATGTAGCATTTTGTGCGGCGCTCAATAAGGGCTAAAATATTACAAAGCTCTTTTGTACTGAGAAAAAGAGCAAACTTTTGTTAGCTTGCTGTGTTGCCATGTTATGTTCTGCTGTAGCCTGTGCTATGGCTAGTTTATTGCTAGCTAGCTAGCTATCGATACTGTGATTAAGTTATTAATCGGCTTATTAAGAGTTTTTTATTCGTCCCTAGCCATTCTCAGCTTCACTTTCCCGATGACTTCCGTCGACCCACGGCGCTGACGCAGATCCTCTTTTTATGTAAAGACTCATAGAACGTCGGACATTCATGAGGCACGTCAAAAGGAACAGAGACCTTCCCAAGCCGCAGATGAGAACGTCCTGTTATAAACGCTTTATAATGCGCCTACGTCGATTAAGTATCGGCCGAAGTCTTTAGGGTTTCGCGGAACAAAACAAATAAAGGAAATGAAGACAGGCGTGGATTTAAAGACACCCCGCACGTACGACTCCACCCGTATTAAGTTCTTTTGAATGGAAATGAAGTGTGGTTAATTAAGTGATATTTTTACAGCAGCCGTTTTCTGCTTCTTGTTGTTCCAGTAACGTCCTGGATTCCTACTTAACCGCACAGTAATACAGTAACGCCACATCCACCCATAATCACTTCATTTGACTAAAAGCATATTTCCTTATTTGGGCTTTACGTTTATATATAACTTGAATGATGTCATTCGTCTAGACATTTCTAACAATAACAGCAATAATACGGCTTTTTCCCCAATGTGCATCACAACAGAGGTATTTTTTCTTGCATATCCTATAGCTATATGATCTATACGATGGAGTAAAGGATTAAGTGTTAAGGGCCTTGCTCAAGGGCCCAACGTTAGAAACTTGGCATTTCCGGGACTTGAACCCAAACAATCCGATCACCCATCCATAGTCTTGAGCTCTTGATCAGCCATGAGAATTAAATCTCGGTTCCCAGCAGGTTCCATGTGGGAAAGATAAAAATTCAACAAGTGTAACTATAGTGCAAAAAGGATCATGGACACGAATACGTTACCGTCCTAGACAATGTCTACATTTAATTCCACAGACTCGGATTAGATTTAGTTATCTATAAATCAACCCGTCCTCTTAGGAAAACCATATCAAAGATCCAGTTACTGTGTAAAAAAAAAGAATTAGCCGGAAAACTTAAACCAAATGTCCAATTTTGTACAGTACTTTGTACTGAAGTCCCCACATGATTACAGCACATCATTTCCCTAAACCTGTTTCTTTTGGCAACACGTTTCACAAACACTATCCCAAACCATGGCAACATTCATACACTGCATGAAACTTGACACCTTCCCTATATAAAATAATAAGGATGCGTTAAATGATTTAGCGGAATGTTTGTTACGTTCGCTCTAAACGCCCTTCCTTTTTTTTTTTCTGTCCCTCTTCACGTCTCTCTTTCCATCTTCCCATGATATGCTCTAAACCCTCAGGGACTCGTTGGAAGACATGACCCTGCTTCCTGATTGGCTGTCGAGTACCAGGTGTTAGTTTGCCGCCTCAAAAGAATCCAGATCGCCTTTTGTATTGAAGTAGCTCGTATAGAGCTAATGGAAGTCTCAGAGTCAGTGTCAAAGATGGGCTCATTGAGAGAATTAGGATTTTTCATATGGATCGCTCTGGTTCAGGTATCTCTGCGTACCGTACATAGCGGAATATCACATTCTTGGCATAGAAATATATAAAGTAGGTGATATTTATGTATGTTTCTGTCTTTTATAGATTAAAAACAGTCAGGCACAAGGTAAGTCAGCTTGCTTTAAATATGATGTTCACTGTATTGGGTATGTTATGGGTTCAATATATGGGTCATTAGGATAACATTTCGTTAATTAACAACATATTCGACCAAATTTAGGCTGTACAATTATTATGTAGGATTCAAAATTCCAAAAATCAAACAAAAAATATTGGGTTGGAATTGAGTGCAATTATATGTAATGTATATTTTGAGGCTGATACTTTAAAGTAACAAAACTATTATGATTACTTTATAAAGCAAAGGTCCAAAGTTTATGCATCAAGTCCTGGAAATGATTATTAAAGACCTGTATTGTTTATTAACTCTGTAAATTGTTCTGTAACATACAATATATTAATATTCATAGTTTTTATTTGGCATATTAACGTTCACTTTGTTAATATGTAACTGTCAAATCTTTAGTTGATATGCTAATTGTTTTTTGTTTATTCCTTACGGTGAAAATCGCTCTAAAATCAGCCAGTTAAATGTATTCATGTATATACATATATATATTTATATCAAACTTTTAAAAACTATACATTGAATCTATTGAATTTTGATTTCTTAAAGCATTTGATATCTTATTGACAGTTTTTAAAAATGAATATCAAGTAAAATATCTCCCAGATAGTTTCTATTCAAATATTAAAAATGTAGTTTAATTTATAAGCTGGAGAACATTTTTGTGTGATATGATTCGGTATTTTTCTTTCATTTGGCTTGTTCCCACGTTTCCCTGCTTCTTAGGTTAAAAGAATTGGACAATTTGCAGATAAAATACAATATATGTAAAGAACCCTTTCCCATAAGATGATTTAAATTAGTTTGCCCAAATGTTCTTTCAAGGCATAATTTCCTAAATAGCGATTTGACAAAAACAACATTATCTTCCAGATTCATAATTATAACTAATTATGTAAATAGTAAATAATAACTATTTACCTTGGCAGAATGCAACGTCTTCACATCTGTGTCTTCCCCGTCGGCCTCAACGCTGCTTGTGCATTGGACCAGCTTCACAGGGGCCACCAACTACATCCTGGACCTGCGTGTGGTGAACATGAGCAGTGTGGCACCTGTGGTGGTCACGGTTTCTAGCTCAACTACACAGAAAGAGGTTTTCGGCCTGAAACCGGGCACTCTGTACACCGTTGTGATCAAAGTATTCCGTTTTTACAATCTTGAGTGTTCGGATACAAGAATAGCGAGGACAGGTCGGTACAGAATACTCGTTGGTTTGTCATGGATTGCTGAATTATAATATTAATATGAATAAAGAGGTTAGCAGTACTAAGCTAGCAGATTTACACCGGTTTCTACTTCCTACATGCAATATAAAGTTTTTACACCTTCTCATGATATAAATACATCGATTATGAACTAACGAGTTACTCTTTATTATCTTTTCATTTCAGTCCCGGATACGTCTCAGATCATCTCCGCACGAGCAGTATCGAGCAATACTATCGTATTAGAATGGGACCGGGTTAACTCTGGGGATCAATACTTTGTCTTGGTGAACTCATCGGTAACCGGGGAGCGCTACAACCTGTCCTTTACAAACACCAGTGCAATGATTTATAACCTGAGACCCTCCACCACATACGACTGCTACGTTCACTCCTCCAACTCGGCCGGCCTGGGCGCGAGGAGCCGTGTGCGCACCGTCACCATGCGTGAGTGATCTTCGAAGTGCTTTGCTGAGATTTTTAGTGCAAATGATTCCTGTCCTATTTGGAATTGTAGTGAGTGTGTCTTAAAGGCCATATAAGGAAATGTGGTGTTTATTAAAGTCCAGAAGTCTTTAAGGGTTCAAAGTGTTACCGGTACGTATTTACATATCACCACTTGTCCAACAAGCAAATGAATAACAGCATTAATAAAATGATTTTTTTTTTTACGGGTTGTATATATTAATATTGATCAACTTTAAACATTATCGATGTTTATTAGAGCAACAAAATCATTAGTGACCACAAAAGACTGACCACGATCTAAAGAGACAAATTGTAAACTCTAATGAAAATTCCGTTCTATTTTTGCAGTGGTTCAGCCACCAGCGGTGGTCACAGTGGTGCAGCTCTCGAGCCAGGCAGTGCGTGTCACATGGCAGCCTGTGGACAGGGTTCTGCTGTATAAGTTAGTGGTCACAGACAGCAACGGGAATCAAACATTGAGCGTGACCGTCTCATCCACCTTTCAGGATGTGCAAAATTTGCTGCCGTGCAAACTGTACTTGATATCTGTCTCGTCTCTGAACATGTTTCTGGAGCCTGGGGAACCGAAGCAAGCCAACTACTCTGTCAACAGTAAGTGGGCGACGCGTTTAGGTGGCCATCGTGCACCGTGCGAAAATGTGGGAATGCGAAAAATAGATTGGGTGTGAGTTCACCAGTCTTCGTCTTTCTGTCTCACTCTCACGCAGATCTAAGCGCAGTTACATCGATTAATGCGGATTACAGCTGTACGAGTGCGTCTGCCATGGTGTCGTGGGGGGCTGTGTTTGGTGCTGAGTCTTACCGTGCCACAGCGGTTGATCAGAATGGTATGACTGTGACCTGCACCTCTACAGGCACAGCGTGCCTGCTAGCCAACTTAGGTTGTGGCAGGGACAACGTGGTGCAGGTCAGTGCCAAGGCCAATAGCTGTGAGAGCCCAAGCAGCGTCACTGCCTACTTCCAGACAGGTGAGTGAGGACCCCTGATCTGAGATCAGAGCATATTGGGGAGGGATGGTCTTCTTTTTATGGCTTGATTCTATCCCACAAAGCCTTTTGTAACTATCACACAAGAACAATCACAGATTGTATAACATATTCTGTTTGTTGGAAAGACCCACTGTTCAATGTTTGCTTCTGTTCCTCATGCAAAAACCTCCCGATACACCCTTGCACCCTGAAGACAATGTAAATTCCCTGGAGGATCAGCTCTGGTTTTCAGCCATGTAGTGTAACTTACGCATAATATTTTTCACAGCAACAAGATCTCAGCTTACAATGCGCTGAAACAAATAAAACCAGAAGGACTGGTGTGGTCCAGGCCTTCTGGGATTGCTACTTGTTTGTTCGGTTGTCTCATTTTCCATTGTTACTCCAACAATCATTCATTCCATCTGTAAGCATTAGTATATCCATCACACAATCTCTCACACTGTACAAGGTGTGGTCACGGGGTTTTACATAAGACCATTATTATAAAAACATTATAAGACCATTATGATAAGAAAGTACCTGGACAGAAAGAAAGTTCTGCCTACCACCAACATTCCACCAGCGAGAATATACCGTACTTGCTGGTAAAGCGTTAAAAAGAAGTTTTTTACCTTGAACGTGTGCGCTGGTACAAATTGGCTGTAAAATCATTAACACTGACGCTGACCATATCTTCGGTCTTTTTGTTCCTTACAGTGCCATGCTCTCCGGCTAAACTGAACCTGTACCGCGAATGCAGCAGCAATGTAATTATCTTCTCATGGGCACCAACAAACAACACAGCATTCTACAAAGCACAAATGGAGGACTCTTCTGGGGGGTCCCAGGTTTGCGTCACCACAGACACTTCCTGTTTCTTTACCGACACTGTGTGCGGACGTACCTACAAGTTTATTGTCTTAGGCGTGAATGGGCAGTGCGATGGTCCAGTCAGCAAGGCAGTGAGCATCCAAGCAGGTAAAGCCCAAAGTAATGCCAGCAGTAACACTATTTTTCCTTGATTTCTACAAAAGGGCTTTCATAGGTACAAATATTTTTAAAAGTTAAGAAATGTTAAGAACAAAATGCATGCCTTATTCCATACAAGTTTGGCAGATCTATTCAAATCTTTCCCGTATTAACCAAACAGGAAAATGATCGCACAATTTTATTGTTGTCTCCTCAGCACCTTGCAAACCCTCTAACCTGGTCACTGTGTCAGATTGTAAAACGGACGTTTTGACCAGTTATTGGAACGTATCCAATGCGGTAGCACAGTACCTAGTGGAAGCCCAAGGAAATCGCGGAAATGACAGCTATATCAGTTACTACAGCTGTAGCTCAAATACGAGCAGTTGCGCTATCTCTGGCGTGGCATGCGGAGAAAGCCTGAGTATGATGATCACAGCCTTTAATTCTCAATGTTACAGCGACGTGGTACTGGGTCAGGAGACGAACACCGGTAAGTTTCTTTTCGCTGTACTTACCTGCAGGTTGCATTTAAGAATATTTGGTGGGTTTGGAAACATGAACATGATATTAATTAAGAACTAAACTAACAAATATTGGCTGTGAGTTGCTTAACAGAACCGTGTTTACACTATCAATGTAAATTATTGTCATCTGTGTTACATGGTTCTGTACAGGCGGTTTTACAATGTGTTTTGTTTGTGTTCAGCTCCTTGTGTACCCCAAAACCTTGTACCCATTGATGACTGCAGTTCGGATTCCATCACCCTTACGTGGAACTCGGCCAATGGAGCACTGTTCTACATTGCCTCAGTGACAGACTCTTCAGGTGGGAGTTACTCCTGCAGCACGACAGAGCTAAAATGCCAGATAATGGGGCTGCGCTGTGGAACAACATACAATGGCACCATCATCTCCTCCAACTACAAATGCAACAGTTCTGTCAGTAACAGAGTCACTGTGGAAACAGGTGGATCTTTTGAACGCAATGTAGTTGCAGAAACTGGAACGTCTGTACACTGCCTATAGTTCTAAAGAGAATTCTATTTATAGTCCTTTCATTCATATTTTTTTTCTCCCAGCCCCCTGTCCTCCATCTCAGGTGCAGACCACTCTAGATTGTGATGGGAACCGGGCTCTATTAAGTTGGAGGAGTTCGCAATTTCCTGGTTCCTACACAGCCAGCATGGTGGACCAGAGCGGAAGTCTGTTGAGCTGCAGCACTGTGAGCAGCAGCTGCTGGGTTCCTAGCCTCAAATGTGGCCAGGTTTATGATGTCAGCATCACCTATCGCAATGGTATCTGCCATAGCAGGCCGTCACCGCCCATCCGCATGAACTCGGGTGAGCCAAGAGCAACTGCATGTATTTTATTTGTCGGGTTTTACCAGCGGTGGTCAACCCATGTTTTTTTTTATACCATCTCAGATGAGGGTAGAGGGGGGAAGATTGAGTGTATTGGTATCTCCCAGGTTCTAAAGTACTGAGCACACCTGAACATGGGTAGCCCACCCCTGGTTTTAACCAAAATCTCACAGTGGCTTTCACTTTGTCAAATGAACATTGTGGTGGTGTCATGTGGAGTTATTCTTGGTAACCTTTTTCTTTTACTAATCCATTTTTTAAATCAGTCTCTTAACTTTTTGGGTCCGTGCATATAGCATGCTTGTGCTATACATTACTTTTTTTTTTTTTGTTAAAGATTTATTTTGGGGCTTTTTATGCCTTTATGGACATGACAGTGGTGAAATGAAGAAGGTGAGAGAGAGAGAGTGGGGGAAGGGATCGGGAAAAGACCACGGGCCGGAATCGAACCCGGATCACCCGCAACACAACAGTACTGTGTATATGTCGACGCGAGCGCGCTACCGCTGCGCCACTCCGCCGACATACGTTACATTTTTACTAATATTTTTTATATCCAAACCCTGGTTGATTCTTTTGCAGAACCTGGCCTTGGATGTTTGCACTGCATTGTAAATGACTTACTTCCAATAATCTTTATTTTTTAGTTCCATGTGGTCCGAGGAATTTACAAACGTCAATGAATTGTAGCTCGGGTGTTCTCCAGTTGACCTGGGACCAGATGTATGGTGCTGATGGATACTCTGCTAGCTTGGTCGCTGCCAGCAGTGGGATACAGCTTTACTGTAATTCAACCTACTTGAGTTGCAGTCTCAACACTCTAACATGTGGAGAATCTTATGTGGCACAGGCCCGTTCTTACAATGGCACCTGCTTCAGCATGCTTAGTCAACCAGTGACTGTTAAAGCAGGTTAGTAAATGTTTCCAGATTTTGGTACATTTGTGCTATGATGATCAACCAGGGAAGCAGGTTCTCTAAGTGTGTGCTTTATACATGAGGGTATATATTTGATATTTAAATTCCCAACTATTGGTAGAAACATTCCCTGGTACTTTACACTCTGTGCTTTGTGTTCTTTCTGTTCTCTTGGCCCCCTCAGTGCCATGTGTGCCCACCAATGTGTCAGTTGCGAGGACCTGTAGCAACCAGACGACTGTGGTGTGGATACCAAGCTTTGGCGCACAGTCCTATAGCATCATTGCTTTAAGCAACAAAGGTCACCAGACCACATGCTTATCCAATACCACCGCCTGCAGCCTGACTGATCTGCGCTGTGGCCAGGTGTACAGTGTCAATGTGGCGGCCGTTAACAACGATTGTTCCAGCCCAGACAGCCAAAGTGCTACACTGCAGACAGGTGTGTAGCCAGTGTAATTGTAATAAATACAGTAATTCCACCGTAATTATTTATGTTTTTATACATTTTTAATCATGCAATTTTGTGTCGTGATTAATTTATATTTCATTACAAGAACTATTTGCTCTACTTTTGCCCTTACAGGACCTTGTGCACCCTTAAACATCCGCAGTACAATCGAGTGCATCACTAACACTGTAACACTAACCTGGGACTCGAGCTCCAACAGCCTGTCCTACACAGGGAAGGCTGTAGGATCAGATGGTCACACTGTGTGGAGTAACAGCACCTCCGCAGGGTGTCAGTTTATGCAGCTGCACTGTGGCCAGAATTATGCCATCAGATTAACGGCTAGGGACGGAATTTGCTGGAGCACAGAGAGTGAAATCTACGTACAGCCAACTGGTAAACTTCATGACTTTCTCTGTCTTTTTTTAAGTCATCGAACAATTTCTAAATTATAAATAGCTTACAAATCTAATTACAAATCACCAAGAAACAGGATTCCATCAAACAATATCGTCAATAATATGGACCTTATACTGCAGCTCCGTGTGCCCCAGTGACTGTTTCCAAATTCCTGAATTGTGCTACCAACATGCTGCGTGTGACCTGGACCCCAAGCCCCTTGGCTATGAGCTACAGTGCGCTTGTCAATCCCGTAAATGGACCGGTGCGCGGCTGCAACTCACCTGACACAAGCTGTGACATCCAAGGGTTGCAGTGTGGTCTGAGTTACAGACTCGCTGTTCTGGCTGCTAACAGAGTGTGTTCTGGACCGGAGAGCCCAAGTCAGGTCTTCCAGACAGGTACATCATTGTAAACTCTTGATAATTATTCCACATTGCTGTTTGTTTTTTTTAAATCTGATTGAACAGAAAATGTGTATTGATTATCGATAACAGAAGCTCAGTAGGTTATCGCAATGTGTGACAAGCGAAAAAGTTATAGTTACAATTTAGGGTGAAGGGTCAATAAGGTTTTGGGGATTTTTGTCACTGTCCTACCCCCCATTTTCACTCTCTCTACCTCTGCAGCTCCATGCCTGCCTACTCAAGTGTCTGCAAGTGTGGATTGTGTCAGTAATACTGTGCAGGCCTTTTGGACTCAAGCGGTGGGTGCGCTGTCCTACACTGGTGTCCTCACTGGGCCGAGTGGCTCCACTCGTTCCTGCTCCACCACTGCCCTGTCCTGCACTTTCAGTGACCTGACCTGTGCTCGGACATACAGTCTCCAAGTCATCCCAAACAATGACATTTGTAACATCACCGCCACCACAGTCATCAATGTTACCACAGGTGTGTGAGCTCACCCAGGACTAAAAATACAACAGAAACACTGCCTTTTTCATATTCAACTGACTCTGGCTTTTACAGGACCGTGTGAGCCGTCTAACGTTACTGCTCAGGCGCAGTGTGGCTCAAATGTTGTAAAGGTTTTGTGGCAAGCAAGCGCTGGTGCTGCTACATACACCGCCGATGCCTACACACAGAGCCAAACCGTTCCTTCTACTTCTTGCTCTTCTTCCAATACAACATGTACACTCACACAGCTGCAGTGTGGAACAGTGTTTAACGTGAGCGTGCTTGCTAGTGACGGAACATGCAACAGCAGCCCCTGGGTGGGAACAACAGTAAAAACAGGTATGAAAAGAGATGGTTGTAACGGTACAGCTTCGGCACGTTTAGATCCGAGTTCAAATGAGGCGTCACTCACGTGCAGATGGAGTGAAAACAGACTTCTTTTATT
>JAOUQX010088258.1:0-11272 GCA_028566295.1 Liobagrus marginatus
GCCTTTTGTTTACTGCACCTCCCCAAATAAACCACAGCCTTGCATCTGAGAAGTCTGTACTGTCTGTTTGTTACAATTTGTTTTGGTTGAGAGCACTTATTTATAAATAATTTTGTGGGTTTGAGTCTGTGATGGCACTTATAGGTGTTTTTTTTAATATGGCGCACTTAATTTAATAAATCAATACTAAATTCTAAAGATAGGGAATAATAGATTTATTTATGAATATCTTTATAAGATAATATAATATATAAGTAGGGATATATATGGATAGATACATATTTATCTGCTGATTTAATTATTTAATTTGTTGTAGGATTATTCTTATGTGAACGTATGTGGATAGGTATGGATTTTGGTGTATGGGGTAAAAAAAATTTTTTGTGGTCCTCTCGGTGCCAGGGAAAATGAGAAATAGTCTGGGTTCACTTTATTGACCCCGCCCCCCCCCAATCCTACACTTAGTTGCTACCCCTAACTCCAAACTGCGTTTTGTTTTTTATGTATGTATGTGTGGGGGGTGGGGGGAGGTGGGGAGGTGGTGTTTGTGTGTATGTGTTGGGGTTAGGGTGTCATCAAGGGATGGATTGGGAGGGTCTGTGCCCGTGCCCCCTTTTTCTGCTTCCCTTGATCTTAAGGGCGGGAGGTATAAAAAATATATGTTTGTTTTTACCTAACCCTAGTAAACCCTAACCCTAGTAAACACTAACCCCAACCCCAACACTAACCCCAACCCTAATCCTAACCCTAGTAAACACTAACCCTAGTAAACCCTAACCCTACCCCTAACCATAGTAAACCCTAACCCTACCCCTAACTCTAGTAAACCCTAACCCTAGTAAACCCTAACCCTAGTAAACCTTAATCCCAGTAAATCCTAACCCCAGTAAGCCCTAACCCCAGTAAACCCTAACCCCAGTAAACCCTAACCCTAGTAAACCCTAACCCTAGTAAACCCTAGTAAACGCTAGTAAAACCTAATCCCAGTAAACCTTAACCCTAGAAAACCCTAAACCTAACCCTAGTAAACCCTAACCCCAGTAAACCCTAGTAAACCGTAACCCCAGTAAGGCCTAACCCTAGTAAACCTTAATCCCAGTAAACCCTAACCCTAGTAAACCCTAACCCTAGTAAAACCTAATCCCAGTAAACCTTAACCATAGTAAACCCTAAGCCCAACCCTAGTAAACCCTAACCCCAGTAAACCCTAGTAAACCCTAACCCCAGTAAGGCCTAACCCTAGTAAACCCTAATCCCAGTAAACCCTAACCCTAGTAAACGCTAATCCCAGTAAACCCTAACCCTAGTAAACCTTACAAAAAATCCTAACCCCAGTAAACCTTAATCCTAGTAAACCCTAACTCTAACCCTAACCCTAGTAAACCCTAACCCTAGTAAACCCTAACCCTAGTAAACCTTACAAAAAATCCTAACCCCAGTAAACCTTAATCCTAGTAAACCCTAGTAAACCCTAACCCCGGTAAACCCTAAACCTAGTAAACCCTAACCCTAGTAAACCCTAATCCCAGTAAACCCTAACCCTAGTAAACCCTAATCCCAGTAAATCCTAACCCTAACACCATATAAAAAATCTCATCGATTTTATTTCTCTTGCTAAACCCAACACACATGCACACACACACACACAGACATACACACACACACACACACACACACACACACAGACACACACAGACATGCTCTCTCTATCTCTCTCTCTCCATGCATCTCTCCATCTCTGTCTCTTTCTCTCTCTCTCTCTCTGCACATGCGTGACGGAGAGGCGAGTGTGGCGTGTGAGAGCAATTGGCATGTAATTTTTTTGCCAATTATTGCGATTTATTCCATTTCTAACGTCTCAGAAAAATAACACAGTGTGAGTTTGTGGAAGTGAGTGCCTTGGATGATGATGATGATGATGATGATGATGATGATGATGATAATGATGATGATGATGATGATAATTATGATGATGATGATAATGAGCAGGTCGATGGAAAGCGGGCAGAAGCATACAGGAAAGAGGGAATTCAACTTTTTCTTCAAAAAACTAAACTGAGAAAGCAGTAAATGTTGGTGAATATTTCCCAAATGGACATAGGTATATGGACGTGGTTATAAATGAATTTAAGAACAAGGAATTTTTTTTTTTACAGAATAAGAAGTTTATAGATTGAAAAAAAATTATAACACAAATTAGGCAATAGTTGGAAAAAAGTAAAGGTGTTCAAGATAGAATATAATAATGACCGAGAAAAGAAAATGTGTGTGTTACTATAAATTGGAATGTTTTAAAATAGTACTAAACACTTTTAATTTTGTATTTTTTTAATTTATTGACTGATATTGTTTTATTTATTTATTTACTTATGCGTGTACCTATGTATTAGGTCTACCTGACTAATTCAGGAATTGAAAAGATAACTGGAAAATAAAGGATTTTAAAAGTCAAAAGTCTCTCTCTCTCTCTCTCTCTCTATGTATCACTCCATCTCTGTCTGTCTGTCTGTCTGTCTCTGTCTCTCTCTCTCTCTCTCTTTGTATGTATCACTCCATCTCTGTGCATCACTCCATCGCTCTCTCTCTCTCTCTCTCTCTCTCTCTCTCTCTCTCTCTCTCTCTGTGCAATCACTTCATCTCTGTCTGTCTGTCTCTCTCTCTCTCTGTGTATGTATCACTCCATCTCTGTGCATCACTCCATCTCTATCGCTCTCCCTCTCTCCTTCCATCCGTGTGTCTCTCACTCTCTCTCCCTGCCTATTCTCGCCCCCTACTCTTTTTCTCTAGAGCCTATAATCCAAACGATTCAGTCTGTAATAACTAAAGCAGTGTTCTTTCATTCTTATGCAAGTGATGAGGGAGAAGAGGAAAAGTGCTCAGGATTCCTCCTGTATTTTTCCCTCCCCGCGTTAAGCCGCTCACGTGCGTTACCAGGAGCTCAGACTGTCTTCATACTGCTTCATACTGTAGCATCGCTACAGATGATGAAACACTTTAGAGCGCGAGCGGAAACTATTTTACGCCTCCGTTAAAACCCCGCGAGCCACGCGACTTCATCCGCAGCCGTGTCTCGTTTAGTCCCACGCTGGCTGCTTTTGATTGCGCGTAATGAAGTCGATTACTGCTCGCGCGTAAAAAAAATATACATTGGAGGTGACGAAAGACAGCGTGTATTTGCATGTGAGCGGACTTGAGTGCGCGTTTTCAGCTACATACATACCACTGCGATCAATTAAAACATACCGTAATCGATCAGTGATTTTAGAATGCTGAAGGCGCTGTGGGTACAATTTTTCCTGTGTAGTTTGGCCAAGACGCAGGTAAGCGCGCGCGAGTATCTACTTTTCTTGTTTCATTTCTTTTCTTGTTTCATTTCTGGAGTTTTTTTAAACTCCAGAGAAGGAATGAGTTGTTTTTCTTCATTTGGATGAAATGTCCTCATTTTTTGTCTTTCGTTTTTTATAACTCACTCTATAGACTGAAAAAGAGGAGATGCGATTTTCTTTTTTTTTTTTCCTGAACGTTATGTTTAGTTCACTGATTTCCATTTTGAGTTTGGAGTTTAATAAAAAGCCAGCATGTGGAATAATACGTTTGTTAATTACTACAATACTAATTTAATTAAACCGGTAAATACTCAAATACCACCAACGATGTTATAACGGTAAGACAAACGTCTTCATAATATGGCCCTGCAGATTATCCTAGTAATTAATGTAATAATTAGGTATTAAAAAAGTATTAATTTAACTGAACTCAACAATGAACTATATCGATTAATTAGCTTCCTTTTGTAGGGCTTCATTTTAAATAATTTGTTTGTTTAAAGATTCAGTGTGACACATTTTGAGTATTATTTATGTGTAGAATATATCCATGTCATACTACACATATCATGTGTAGAAATATTGGAGTTAACACATAAATGTTATAATAATAATAACAATGAATGGTAATAACTGTTTCATCCAAGCCACAGAAATTATTTTGAAACGCAGCTCCACTGCATAAATCCAGTGGCAGTCCTACAAGACATAGAGAAAGACGGGGTGATTTGTTCTGCAGCTGCAGACTGATTTGTCCTCGCGACTGCTTTTTGACCATCCGTACTATGACCATGACTAAAAAATTCTCTGCTCGTTCCTTCTCGTTCCCATATGCACTAATTCTTACCTGATGCTGCTTTGGAGCAATGTGATGGACCCTTTGAGGATTCAATGGAATTGTGCCCAAATCGGGTGGTTCCTTGAGGGATTAAGAGAGGGTTATTTGGATGCTTTTTGCTCTGGTACAATGCTCTTTGCTCCAACAACCATCTGTCTCTTAAACAGGGTTTCTGCAGGTATCTTTATATCTGTTTTAATGCCATTTTTAATATTATACACCACTCATGACTAAAATTCCCATGTCCCGAATTCTAATGTTTAATTATTTAGTTTCACAATACTGCAACGATGAAATTATACTTCTCTGAACTGAATTAGAAATAGCTCTGGAGATAGCTTAAAATGTCAACCTTTATTTGCAGATATTTCGATTGCATCAGTCCGGACAGAAAACACTCTGAAACTCTGAACTCTCTTTCACTTTGACTTTTACAGTTTTACAATTTAACTTTGAGTTAATAAGATAATTAATGCATTTTTCATTGCTTCTCCTCCATAGAGTATTTGATTTGTTTTCGGCCTGCTCAATTAGTTGATCGCGTCCAAGCGTCCTCTTGAAGGCTGACACACACCTCCGTCAACACTTTTTCACAATTCTGCCAGCTTATCATCAGAAGCTTTTCTCTGAAGTCCATACATGGCATCCTCTTTCCTAATCCTCTCTTCTTCCTGTATCTGGTCCTAGCTAAAGCTACAGAAGCCAGTAGTTCCTTTGTGAAAGACATTTCAAAAATCACCCCAGAAGCTTTTACAATTGGTCACGTTCAAGAAGCTGAGCTTCAACAGTTTTTTTCTTTTTTCTTCTGAGTCTCTTACTTCCCTGTTCACAGAGAAGCCTCTCTCTAGTGTACTTACTCATGAGAGAACCGGAGGAGGCGTTAAAAGATGCATTGTGAGTTTGATAAAGAAAAGTATTAAGTCGTTTTTGCCATGGGTATGAAAGAAAGAATCTCCACACTGTTGCCATGCTACACATGATGGAGGGTCTAGCATGTTCTCGGACAAATAAATGCTTTGGCCTGCTTCTACTTAGGAATGTCGGATGTTTTCCAACTTGACAATGTATTCTGTTTTTGCATTAAAACATGAAATATTATATTCATTCATTCATTGCCTACCGCATATTCTGTTCATGGTTGTGGGGGCGCTGTAGTCTAACTAAGGGTGTGAGGCAGGGTACACCCTGGACAATCGCAGGGCTAGCACTTAGAAACAGACAAACATTCACACTCATATTCACTCCTATGGACAATTTAGAATAGCCAATTCACCTATGCCCAATTGCATGTGTTTGGAGATGAAAGGAAACCAGAGTACCCAGGGAAAACCCACGCAAACATGCAAACTTCACATAGAAACAGTCTGGATGGGAATCGAATGACCTTTTTCCATGACCTTTTTGCTGTGAGTCAGGTGTGCTAATCACTTCGCCACTGTGCTGCCCCAGAAAAAACAATCAACTGATAATCAATCAACTATCAATTATTAATCAATAATCAATTATATGGTCATTTTTATTTGCTTATTTTATGGAAGAGTGCAAATAATTCTGTTGGTGGCTTGCATAGGTCTGACTCTTTATCTTTATCTTCAGCTGGTGGATCCGGAAGTGGGCCTCACTGCCCAAGAACAGGTTCTCCTGCTGTATGACATCAAACTGCAGTGCCTCCAGAATGTCTCTGAGCACGACCCTGAAGGTAGACACGACTGTCCTTTCACAAGAAGTCTTTCTTTTTATTTTTTGCCATAATGTCATTTTGCATTGAGGGATAGAAATCAGCAGGGGTGAACTGGGAACAAAATTCACCCACTTTTACAGTGCGAAAATACATGACAAATGACGAATGAAGTGAAGCAACTCCAATGATACACAAGGGTTTAATCAGTCACGATCTTGGGGTTTTTTCCATGCTCTCACAGACTGCCATTAACTGCTGAAAGAAAAATCCAGAAACTGGTCATTTCTAGTACTCAGTGCAATTATCTGGAGTTTATTTCATGGACACATTAATATTGTGAACTCTCTCTGGTTCGGTCACATAGCAAATAACAAGATGTCCTTGACTGATACCATTATAAAAAATGTTCCATTTGGTGGACTGCATTATAAGACATTTTACACATGAATGTCATAGCTGCAAAAGCAAGCGAGTCCCAGCAAATAATGCATTGTCCTTAAGCGCTTTTTAAATCAGGCGTTTAAAATCAGTGCAGAGCTTAATCTGCCCTTTTCATTCCCTGCTTTGTTTCTCAGGTCACCAGTATGTTGTCTCTCAGAGCATATTGGTATTAACAAGATATAGTCCATAAACACAAAACTGGACTGTGACTTTCTCGGTGTCACGATGCCAAACTAAAATGTGTGTTACGTATTCGTTTGACTTCTCCCAACTAAATAACTACTTCCAATCCTGCGTAGGCATCGTTGGAAACAGCACGGGTCTTAAACCCTCTGGGGTCCGAGGGTGTTTTGGGGCGTGCGAGATTTTGACATGCCCTAACATTTGTGTTTATTTGAGCTTCTTATAACGCACTATTAGCCAACATGTATTTTATTTGTATTCAGCACAAGCTAAGCTACAATAATATGTGAGAAAAATGGATGTACATGCTTACATTTCATAGGAAAAAAATATTATGCAAGGTTAGTGAGTAGTGCAAAAAAAAAGTTTACTGAAATAAAGCCATAAAAGCTGTATTAAATAGTTTGTACTAAGAGATTTGAGTAATCAGTCCTGTAGGTCTGAATGTTTACTTCTAAATGATGTGAAAACCATTCTTACCACTATAATAATTTTTACTTAATAAGTAAACATTACACAATAATTTACACTTTGTGTTTTTTCAAAGGGGTTCCTGTATGCGTGTTTATAATAAAGTCATGAATATTTATGTAATTCACGACTGGGGAGACAAAAGACACTCCCCCACTAAACTAATCTTCCCCCATCAAGGTAGAATGCTGTGAAAAAACTTTGTTCTTAACTTTGTTCCTCACGTGAAGCCCAAATGATTTATCATGTGACTGGAGTTGGGGGCAGGGCTACCACAGCGCATTAAAGAGCATATTTAGCATGTGACTAGCGCTGGGGCGGGGATACCACAGCGCATTAAAGATAATGAGTAAAACTGGAGGTGACTGCACCTCTGCTTGTTTTCATACAGATTACATAAACTGAGAATATTTGTGTTTGATTTAACTTACATCATTTAAAAATAGACATTATAAGCTTTCCGTAGATGTATGTTTTATGTTTGTGTGATAATTATTCAGTAAGTTACAGTTCACTTTCCGACGTGTTTCAGACCGGACTCCACTAATGGAGACACGGCAAAATGCGCATGCCTTTTATATTTTTTACTTGGTGAATAACACAACATATTGGTTTTATTGTGAGTGTATGCTGAAAAAAATAGACACTTCAAAGTTTTGATTGGTGTATAACTTATCTGTAAGTGGTGTACTCACTTTTGTTGCCAGCGGTTTAGACATTAATGGTTGTGTTGAGTTATTTTGAGGGTACAGTAAATTGACACAGTTATACAAACTGTACACACACTACTTTACATTGTAGTAAAGTGCCATTTCTTCAGTGTTGTCACATGAAAATATATAATAAAAATATTTACAAACATGTGAGGGGTGTACTAACTTTTATGAGATACTGTATACACTCTGAGCCGCTCCGAGAGCATTTGGAGAGGTCAAACGACACAGGTGTGAAAACAACTTCATTATAACAACGCACGTGTGCAATTATGTGAACAATTAAAGATGTGTTTGCTTGGGTTCATGTAACATTACAGAACATACTACAACACTGAAATGCACATCTACAAGAAAAGAAATACTGTAGAAAATAACAAGTGGAAATATCATGTGGGGGAAAAAAATATATTTTATAAAATAACATAAGGAAGCCATCATGTGGAATCATGTAGAAAAATCAGATGCAAAAAAATGACAAATTTAGTCATGAGGAAACTGGTTGGAAAAGCAGATGTGAAAATACATAAATCATGTAAGGTAAATAAAATTTGCAACATATAATCAGGTAAAAGAAATCTGATTAATCGTGGGAAAGCAGATATGGAAAAAAATGGCGAGTAAAAAAATCTGATTTGAGCAAAATAAAGGTGAAAATGTGAAAGTGATAAATGGCGTAAAAATGAATATCTGAGAATGTTATCAAATTTATTAAGTTAATTAATTCAACTTAAAAAAAGTCAGTCAAATTAATTAAAATGTGAAAACAGATCAAATGTGTGAAAAGTAAGATATGACAAATTATGGAAAGTCAGATTGGGAACAAAATGACTCATGTTGAAGATCTGATTAGAAAAAAAATTATTAATGGAAAATCAGATTTTAAAATATCCAAAATCATGTGGCAAAATCAGATAAGAAAAAAAATGTGATCATGTAGGGAGAAAAAATATGGAAATACTTTGAAATATGGAAATACTTTCAAATATACTTTGAAATATGGAAATACGGGAAAATTTGCAAAATAAATCTTCATGTATTAAAAATGTGACACATTGTTGTCTAGTTTATTGATTAGTTTTAAATTCAAGAGACCGACTGGTCAGTAGGGCACGTCATTGGTTTCTTCTGTTGTAGAATGTCTGAGAGACATTAGAGTTAGATCCTGCTCTACTTCTGAAATTCTCACTTATTAGGCCTAGACGTTCTCTCAATCCTTTTCCCCCCCCTTGATCAGATCTCTTGCTCTTTCTCTCCCCCTGAATTCAGCTTGGCATTTTACAGAGAAACCACAGTTTTACTTCCTGACTGAACTAGGTCCTGAATGAACTACAAAAGTATCAGTTTCTGCATGTGTTTAATAATAGACGGTTCTTATAAAGCGATGTGCATTTCCATAACTGAGGCACACAATATGATAAATTAATATAAAGCAGCTACTGATGCAATAAGATGTATCCCTATTACGATTTGATTTTGAATGTATATTTTATAGCACCAGGACATATTTTACAAATTGCATGGGCTTTATCAAAATTTCCATCTCACAAAACGTTACATTATTTTTTTTGTAATTATCAGTGGAAGATGCAGCTCTACCTAGGGGTGGGCAATATGGCAGAAATATCAATGATTTTTTTTTCAGGAAAATATCACAATTCTTTGCCAGCTTTGTTTTATTATTTTTGTCTGAGCAGTTCAGCCAAACTACGGTAATTTCCCTACTTTAAAAAAAAAGCCTTACAATCATTCACTCACTTTCAAGTGGGTTTAAAGCAGAATGAGTTTATTTCCTCTGTTGAACACAAGTTATTTTGAAGACTGTAGGACACCAAAAGGTTGCTGGTCCGCAGTGACCTTAGTACGTTTTCCTACAATCAAGGCCACTGAGGACCAGTAACTGTTTGGTTACATACGGTCTTCTTCTGTGTTCAGAAAAAGAAAGAAATTAACACAGTTTTAGTACAACACGTGTAAATAGCCACAGCATTTTACTCAACAGCTTACCTTTAATTTCGATATACAGTAACTAAACCGGGCTTTGACCAATCCGCTATGTAATTCAGGTGGAACCAGCACTAAGAGGGCACTGGCCAGTGGATCTCCTAATGTCTGAGCTTAAAAATGTCCAGTCTAATCTAAGAAAACACACAAAATCTCAGACACTGACCTGGAGACAATTATTTTCTCATTCTTAGCATAGGCAATTTTAGATGCTTATAAATAAGCACTACTCATAGCACAATGGGTACAACATTTGTAGAAAAAAAATGAGATTTTTTTGTGGTTTGGATTTTATCTATAAATACATATACAGTTGACACTCAGGGCTCGAAGAATTTCTAGGTTTCACATATGAGCGATTAACCATCACTGTGGAATGTGACATAACACAGTAACTCAGCACTAAACCTGGGCACAACAAAACAGCACCGCTGACCCGAGCATGTCAGTGTCACGATTCAGTCAAGGAAGAGATTTGGATCCAAGTGCAGGAGTGTTTTAACTGCCCAACCATGGCTAGGTACACACACAAACATAGGCAATAACGCTAACAAACAATAAACAGAAACTTGGCTTGAATTAACAAAGGAACAGAAACATGGCTTAACAAGAACACATGGCAAAGATCGCAACCGACAGAGTAACAAAGAAACAGCTCGCAACGAGCTGACCTGAGTAACAGATTAACATAGTTATAGAGACAATACCTTACAACATTGAACAGAAAGCACACGGTTTATATAGGCCCCAAACAGGAAGTAGTGAAGAGGTCACGTGACAGAGTTCTGAGAGTTTAGGCGGAGGCTCCCTCCGCTGGTGGGAGTCGGGTACTGCCGTTACAGTCAGATCATTTTAAAGTGCTCATCAACGTCCCTGAGTGCTAAAAGTCATTTTTATTAGCGTTTAACTTTTGATAACCCTAACCCTAACCCTAACCCTAACTTTTGCTAACCCTAACCCTAACCCTAACCCTAACCCTAACCCTAGGCCGTAAACAGATACTAAAAATCTACAGCTCTAAAACAACACAAATGCATTTCCATCATGATCAGTGACATCAGTACACATTAAAAATATATTATTCTTAACCGCACTGTTGTAAGGAGTGGCATAATTACAAGACCAAGATGTCAGTAAATAGTTTTTTTCTACTAACAAGAAGGACAACATGGATTTAACATTTTTTACATTGACGCAAGCAGCTATTTGATCTATTTATAAATGAAGCATTTTAATAAAAACATTAACGATTAATAGGAATTAAATCAGAACTTCTGAAAGACTGGTTGATAAAAAATTTTCATAGTGCGATAGTTAGACAATTTTATAAATGATGAACAAGAGTTTCCAAAAAAAAGGCAGGAATGGTCATGTGATCAAATTCAGGATTGTTGTTGATTACTATCTGTTTTTTTTTCTGTTACCTTTTTTGTTCCCTCCATATTTTTTAACTGATGTTTTTTCTCATTTTTTGTGATAAGGTGAAAACAGTGTGTTACTCTGGCCTAGCATTATGCAATGTGTGTTGTGACTGTGCATGTGTGTGTGTGCGTGCGTGTGTGTGTGTGTGTGTGTGTGTGTGTGTGTGTGTGTGTGTGTGTGTGTGTGTGTGTGT
>JAOUQX010088293.1:0-11267 GCA_028566295.1 Liobagrus marginatus
CGAAGTCTTTTTCCAACTGCCGTAAAGAATTTGTCAATTGAAAGCTGCTTTTGGCGACTTTTTAAAATATCGCTGAACTGAGACATAGCGCCATTAAAAGATTTTATAGCACTCATTAGTATCAGGGTGATTTTCACTACAAATGACTGAAATCTTAACCAGACACACACACACACACACACACGGTCTTCTCCGTCCCCTAATTCCTCTTAAAGCTGACAAACGCACACACGCACTCTACAGCGCCCTCAGGTTTGCAGCAACGTGTCAGCAACATGCTGCGCTTGAACAGCGTGGATGGCGATAAGAAAAGAAACAACTCGCCTGCGATTTTTTGGCGCATGATGTTTGTCACATATTCGCATACTGAAATTTTTTCTGTAAACAGAAGCAAATTTTTTGACGAGCTGCAATTTGTAAACTGAATTTTACGTATTCCGGGGCGTTCTTATACTGAGGTGCCACTGTATATGATTCTCACCTTAATCGACTGGGAATGCATGCTTTTGCATTTAAGACAAATCAGGTCTCTGTGCACTGAAATGTCCCATGTTTACATAAAATAACATGGCCAAGTAATATGTAGGCTTTCAGGAAAGACAATATCAGGCTTTTCAAGATGGTGGCACGGCAGTAAACACCAAAACCAATATGGTGCGGTTTATGTTTACAACCTGACGACTGATATCACATGGATACCCGAGACAGTGGTGCCCATGTGTACGACTGCCAGACATTATTTGAACTTAAAAAAGCATGCAGAAAACAACCTGCACGAAGATGTGGTGGAGAAGCTGCGCGAACTCTGCTTGTTACGGAGTCCAAGCACTCAGCGTTTCTTGATGCCAGTGACCGAGGGAGAGGACGACCAAAGTACTTCTAAGTACTGCGCATCGCTCGTGGCATTTGTGACTGTTAAATGTAGGTCATTTTACATTCCATGGGAATTCACAACAGTGTTCATTATCGAAGTGTACATTCCCCCCAGTGCTAATGCTAAAGAGGCTTTATGTGTTCTCAATGGGGCTATTAGTGATCTGCAGAATGCACACCCCGACGGACTGTTAATTATAGTTGGAGATTTCAATCATGCAAATCTCAAATCAGTTCTCCCTAAATTTTATCAGCGTGTGGACTGTGCGACGAGAGGGAAAAACACACTGGACCTTGTTTTACACAAAAATTCCCGGCACTTACTGGGCACAGCCTCGGCCCCACCTCGGATACTCAGACCACATCTCTGTTATGCTAATGACAGCATACAGACCACTCGTTAGGCACTCAAACCCGGTTCTAAAGCAGGTGAGAACCTGACCAACAGGAGACATCTTGGCGTTACAGGACTGTTTCGAGTGCACTGACTGGACTATGTTCAGGGAGGATGCAACCAACGGTGAATCAACTAACTTGGAGGGGTACACAGCATCAGTGACCAGCTACATCAGCAAGTGCACAGATGACGTGACCATCTACAGGTCCATCACCACACATCCCAACCTGAAGCCGTAGATGACTGCAGCAGTGCGTGCACTGCTAAAGGTGAGAGACTCCACCATCAGAGCAGCGGACAAGACGGCCCTAAGAACAGCAAGAGCCAAACTGTCCCCCGCCATCAGAGAGGCAAATTTCGCACACGCTCAGAAAATCCACAGCCACATCCATGACAGCGGAGACACACGGCGCATGTGGCAGGTCATCCAGGCGATCAAATACAAGACAACTGTACCTGTCTGTGACAGCAACATCTCCCTCAGAGATGCAATGAACGACTTCTACGCTCGATTTGAAACACAAAACAACATAGCGGCGAGGAAGACCACCCCTCCTCCCAACGACCAGGTGCTCAGTCTTACCAATGCTGATGTGAGGAAAACTCTATGAAGAGTTAATCTATGGAAGTCTGCTGGTCCAGACAACATTCCTGGCAGAGTGCTCAGGGAATGCGCAGACCAGCTGTCTTCACTGACATCTTCAACATCTCCCTGAGCAGCGCTGTTCTTCCTGTGTTTCAAGACCACCACCATCATTTCTGTGCCAAAGAAGTCTTCGGTGTCCTGCCTCAATGACTATCGTCCCACCGGACTCACACCCATTGTGATGAAAGGCTTCAATAGGCTAGTCATGAAGCACGTCAAGAACCAGCTACCACCTTCACTTGAACCTCTGCATGTTGCGTATCGTCCAAACCGCTCTATGGACGATGCCATCGCCACGACCCTCCATCCGGCCCTCACCCACCTGGACAATAAAGACTAATACGTACGAATGCTGTTCATAGACTTCAGTTCAGCATTCAACACATTCATCCCTCAGCATCTGATCGAGAAGCTGATCCTGGTGGGCCTGAACACCTCCCTCTGTAACTGGATCCAACATTTCCTGACTGGGAGATCTCAGTCAGTCCGGATCGGGAACACCACCACCACACTGAGCACGGGATCCCAGAAAGGCTGCATGCTCAGTCCCCTGCTGTTGACACTGTTCCCACTCACGATTGTGCAGCGATACACAGCTTACATCATCAAGTTCGCCGATGACACGAGCGTGGTGGGTCTCGTCAGCAAGAACGACGAGTCAGCATACAGAATGGAGGTGAAACGGCTAACTTCCTGGTGTGGAGCCAACAACCTGTCTCTGAACGTAGACAAAACCAAAGAGATGGTTGTTGACTTCAGAAGAGCACAGAGCGACCACTCTCCCCTGGACATAGACAGAACCTCCGTGGAGACAGTCAAGAGCACCAAGTTCCAAGAACCTCACCTGGTCACTCAACACCTGCTCCATCAGTAAGAAAGCCCAGCAGCGTCTTTACCTCCTATGTAGGCTGAGGAATGCGCATCTCCCTCCGCCCCAGTCTACTGTTCCACTACTCAATGCTGCTACTGTTTACACTAGCCACGTTACTGTGCTAAATAATGCTGCTAGTTTAACTTAAATGCTGCTATCATTATTTAGTACATTGCCATATGTTGCACAACCGTCGACACTATATTCTATGTTGTATGTATCGTCCTTTAGCGTAGTGTAGGTACTGTTTGTTTTGCACTGTCTGTACTTGTTGCACTCTGTGTTGTTCGTAGCTCTTTTGTTGTCTGGTGTGTGTTATGTGACTCTCTCTTGTTCTGTTTTGTGTTACTCTGTGTTGTGTAGCATCATGGTCCTGGATAAACGTTGTATATGGTGTAACGACAATAAAGCTTCTTGAACTTGAAGTACCTTAGGGTTTTCAGAAGTTGATTTATGGAAGAGTTTACAAAAAAATGTTTTTACATAGTACTGCATTGTGTACAAGTAATTGTACCCTTCTGTTTTAAAATGTGACCATATTTCATTTTATTAGGTTTTATACTGAGGGCTTTTCTTTTAACATTACTTTTCAGGAATATGCGCATTTCACAACTTTTTTTCCAGCAAGAAATTGGTAGTTTGATGGGTTTTTTAAAATGTAATTTGTACAGTTTGAGATTTTGCCGTTACGACTAGTGTTAGTGATGTAACCATTCTTTGCTACACATAATTGTCACTTGTTCTGTCTAGCAAATAAGTAATTTTACATTTTAAGGCAGTTGACAGCTGTGTGTGCACTATGTATTGTACAATGTTGCTATTCTATAAAAATGCTGTACTGTTAATAAATGAAATACATCATATGACTATTAGATGCATTTTTTTCTTCATTTACAGATATCATGATATATCATCGATAGCTTTCTTGCAATATAACGTCTGTCACAAATTTCACTGTTGCGATATATCGTTATCGTAGGCGAAATATCGTGACCATATCGTATCGTGAATTAACCTGCGACCCCACTAGTGACACCCCTAGTTAAAACACCCTCTTCCAATTTGAGGAATTTATTGGAAAACTTTAGATCATGTTATTCTCCTGAAGAAGGTTCTATTAGCATGTAACATCAACAGAGAAAACAAAATGGCTACTACATGAAATCAACATGTATGATTACTGAAGATGTCAGTAATCGTTCAGATCTTCAATTATTATTATTATTATTAAATCCATTTGTTTTGTGAAAGAAATACCTTATCTGTCAACACAGTCAGATTTTCTGTCTGAGTGTGGTGACAGGCCAATGACGGAGTTGACGTTCAACATTAAGTAATCATATTGTTCAAGTCATTTTTCATTTTCATTATATTAAATATAAAAGTGTTTATTCCTTCTAATACCATATAAATACTAAATATGTGAGCTGTCAGCATATATTGCTTTTGTGGAATGATAATCACGTAGCAGAGTTCGGGTTGAAGAAACATAAGGCTGAGGGAACACTTATAAAGGGATTATGAAACATAACAAGGAACATTGCATAGTATATGCAAATATGAAAAAAGGTATTTATCATAAAAAGAATACAAATCTTGTGATCTTTTGCTTTTTAGTTCAGATGAGACGGGAACAAACTATGTAAATGGATAGAGGTAACAACTAATTGTTTTATTTGTTCAAATAACTGCTTTTAAAAGTTATCATAGCAGATGCACAGCATACTGATCTGAGATGAGAGAAGATAGATCATTTGTGTTATATATATATATATAATTTGTTTATATAAAGATATATATAAAAATAAATACTTAAATGTTAATCGTGAATGAAAGCCATAAAACATACTCACTGTTTGTTGGGTTTGTTTTAATATAGTAATTGATTGATTCAACATATTTGATAGTTAAATTACTAAAACTCTTTCGTCACGTCAATCAAATGTGTCAACTACATCAGTTCTTTGTCACCTCCATCAGATGACAATTTTTAGGATTTCATCATGATATTTTATATTTAGTGAGGAATTGTTAGTCATATGTGAAAATGTAATGTCTGCTAACATGAGAATGTGTTTTGCAGTTTTAAAAAACGTCTTGATTGCTGTTAAACAGATATATTACACAGTCCAATTTAAGACACAAACGGAAATCTTTCTAAGGCTTTATGTGTGTGTGTATACATACCTATATATATATATAGGTCTTGCTTAATGTGAGTGAAAACTAATTTGTATTTTTGGTATCAGATGGTGTTGACAATATATAAGTGATGGCAAGGTAAAAAGCACATTTTGATAAAAAAAAGAGAAAAGTTGGGAGGTCAAAGCATAGCTCAGTAGCATAGTACATGTAAAATACATTAATGTATTTTAATTTGTCCGAGTATAAGGTTTTATTCTTTTAATATTTTCAGCGAGTCAAATGTTTACATCAACTTGGGTAGTAATCTTCCTTTTAATTGCATAAACCTAAATTAACCTTCTGCAAATTCCTTACAGCACGCCAAAATCGTTTCATAACTCTCCCAGAAAATAAACGTTGTAGTCCAGTTAGGTTTATAGGTCTACTTACTCTCACACTGTTTATGGGATTTAGGTCAGGGCCTCATGATGGCACTACAATCCATTCACACTGCTTTTAAGTCATTTTGTTAAAATGATACGGTATGCTTAGGATAATTGTCCGGCTAAAAAGACCCAGTTCTGGATGACTACCACATCTATACATGCGCCACATAAACAAGCATTTTTGTTGTGTTTTGTAGTTTTCGTTTACCTGTTTCTTGATATAATACTCATCCCCAGCCTCAGTTTTCAGACGCTCGATTCTCTCCTCCTGCTGTTTTGCCTCCTTTTTGTACAGTACCTCCTCCTTAGCCAGCCTAAAAAACAAAGTAAACGAAAGATCAGGGATATTTTTAATCATTATGCTTTTAGATTATGTTAGAATCCTATCCACCCAGCATTCCATGTAGCAGGCATATGTTGCTCATGCTAACAGGAATCAGACAGGTCATTATGCATTGGCCAGGCTGCTCCTATTAAAGATTCTGGAATCGACACAATCAAGTACAACAGAATTTTTCATTTTATTATCATTTTAACTTATTTTGTTCATGTTGAAAATATTATCGAAGGAAAGAAAAAAATGCATAAACGTGTCCTCATTCTAGCAAGCTGTTTATTCAATTACAAAAATATGCGGACATGTTTTTTGTTGATATTGTCAATAATACCAACTAACTGTTCCAGTTCAATTAACACCACTCCCCGATTTAATGATTTGACTCCAACTAGGCATCTACCACCACCTTAAGATCTTAAACATTAAGCCACAAAAGATTTTCCATTATTAAAAATAAATCCACTTTTCCTTGATTGTTACAGAAAATAGGAACTAGGAGGGCTGATAAATTAGCAAATAAATTCAAGGAGGCAATAGCTGAAATGGAGTTTGAAAATATCACTATAACAAATGATCATATTATAACTATTAATTCTGGCTAATGGGTTTTGGTTTTTTTTTTCATCTGATAATGGTGCCACTTGTCTGGAACGGATGTGGCTTAGCTGTTGTCAGTCAAGCGATTTTTTTAAATTGTCAAAAAATGGTTTTTTTTTAAGCTCAGTAACTAAGAATATTTAATTATTTAAGGATAAAAAATAAAGCTATGGGGTAAAGGAGGTGAAGCTAAAAATTTGAGGGATAAAGGATTGCATTAGAGGACCTTCATGAAAGTAGGGTTAGTAGGAGGTGAAGGGTGCTGAATAGTTGAGGCTGAAGGTCAAGATAACGGAAGTGTCGTGCTCGTGTTAATTTCTTAAGGCGGAGCTCAATGCCATTAAAATGACTGGTGTAATTTTCCTTTTTTTTTTTTTTTGACATGTTTGTCACACTTAAATGTTTCCAAACACTTTAAAAATGCTCTACGTTGCCTCTTGGTGGCCAAACTGGTTAATCTACACCTGGATCTCAGTCAGAGCATAAATATTCACTTCCGAACTTGTATTGTTTCTGCATGGAATGGAAATTGAAACGTACTTCTTATCTTGTTCACGACTAAAGCTGAACTGGCAGACAGCTGATAAGAGTTCGGCCACATAGGGCTGGCGCGGCACGGGAGCCAATGCGCGGAAGGCGATGCAAAGGAGTTGTATTGCAGGTGGTCTACATTCAGGCGCTATTTAAGATGCAAGACTGCGAAAATAACGCGAGTGCTGTTTTTGAGATCGTATTTTCGGAAAAAAACATCGCGCTATATTCAGGCCAATACAGTAATTTCCGCACTCAAGTTGCTGTGGATAATCCCAACAAACAAATGACACAGGAGGCTGCAGTCCCGAATGTCTCGCTGGAACTTGACCATGGCCCTGAGGTCATCAAGCTTGTTTTCCAGTGACTGGACGCTGGCTAACAGAATGCTATGCAAGGGAGTGCGGGTACCCTCAGCCTGGTCCTGACGCTGGCTTGTTTCCCTCGTGGACGCTTGTGTTTGTCGCTTCCTTTGTTTCTCAGGATCTCTCTCGGCCAACTTGGATCCGGGGTTAAAAACGGTGTTTGGTGAGTAGATTTACGCCTTATTAAAGTTAAGTTAAAGTTCAGTTTATTGGTCGCATGCACATGATACAGTACAACATAGTGAAATTATTTGATTCCGCATATCCCAGCACACAAATTTGAAGGCTGGGGTCAGAGCGCAGGGTCAGCCAGAACAATAGTATACAGAGGAAAGTATTATAAAAACAAAAAAAAAATTCGAACTGAGAACGGAGCAGTCCTGACTGCAGCCTGCTACAACGGCGTATTCTATTTTGTCTACAACGCGCTATAAACATTAACAAATAAACAGGAAGACGGTAGGATAAAGTTAATAAGTTATTCCGTTTAGTTATAATGTGTATTTAATGTGTATTTAAGTTATGGATTAAGCTTTAGCTTATACGCCACATGCTAATAATTATTTTATAAACACGCAGAAATAAATGCCCTTACCTTCTTTTCTTATGAAAGTTTTCTGTAGAAATGTTGAATGTCCTCAAATAGTACTCGATTACTTGTCCAAGTGCACTACATAGGGTATGCAAAGTATACTCCACCTGAAACTTAGGCAGCCTATGTAGTACACTAATACAGAATTTTGGATAAAGCCGTGTATTCTCAGTCATTTATTTTCACTTCTAATAAAGTGGCCCTTTATTGCCACCTCCTGGTCGTGAACCGAATTAAATCTTAAATATGAGTCCTTATCAGCCACAAACACTATTTGTCGGTATAAAGCATGAACCTATTGTATATGAGGTGCGCGGGAATTACAAACTGGATATTTCTTTAGCCACACAACCTCTAGAATTTCCTACTGAACATCTTTTGTATATACATGATCTATTAGTGTACCCAAATTGGGCTTGACCCCGTTAATTACTGGTTGCAGCTTTATTTTTATTTTGTTTTTATGTTAAGCTATTTATAGTATTTTTTTTACCTTTTGAAGAAAGTGTTCAATTTGGGCTAAATTCTCTGTACTTGCATTTAACTGGACCAAATTAACATTTTCATTTAACCTTTTTAAAATAAGCTTTTCATGCTAGATGCTACCTCAAAAATAGAAATGGAAAAGAATGTTGACACCTAAGATCCTTCTGTGATCCCGGTGTCTAATATGCTGAACTTTGTTATAGATGTTACCAATGTTAGATTTATTTTTTTGTACCAATGTTCATTTTGTGCGAAGTCTTTGATTGTAATTGAATGCAAGTCTTGTTTAATGTTATTTCTTACCTTGCAGAATTGCACTTGCATTAAATATACACTTCTGAAATGTACGTTGGACTGAAGTGTTATTTCTCCCTTTTTATGTATTGTTAAGTTGTAGGGCTATATTTTTCAAAACGTGGACATACTTTGGCTGGATTTCAACTGAGTACTTTGCAAAATAACCTTAAAAACAAACAAAGAATTTTGAATGGTGATTTTTCCTGAAAAAAATTATGATATTTTTTCCATAACAACCACAACTAGCTCAAAGTCACAAGCGCCATAAAAAGGTAAAAGTTTCATTAATGTTTATGGTCATGACTTTTGACTCGCAAGACCTAGAAACAAAAGTCTGTTTCCTATGAATTTTTAAATCATTTCGATTCAAACATGGCCTTAGTGTTGTCACATTACTGGAATTTCTAACTTTGATATGATACCTTGAAAAAAGATTCATATTCGATACCACAGGAAAAAAACTGCCACAAAATTAATGTAACTTTTTTGTTTGTTTTGTTATTAATTTAATGACAAATATATCACAAGTCGAGAACATGACGATATGTTAGAAGAGAATCAGACTTTGATAAACTTTTTTTTCTTTTCAGATCATGCCTTTAAAATAAACTGAACTATAACTAATCGTGGAACTTAAGATAATGGTAATAGATATTTAACATTAAAACATGAATTAACAAAAAAATTTCTAAAACGTGTATTTATCTTCATTTGAACAAGAGCTAACATGTACCATTGTATTTTTATTAACTAATGTTATCAAATATTAATAAATACTGTATCAAATGTACTACTTTGTTTATTAATGCTGGGTAATACATTAAAATGCATATGATGGACAGATTTTAATTTTGGATTCACATAGTCATTGATAAACGCATGTTATTAATAGTTTTATCTACATTATAGTAAACATGGATGCGTGCGTGCATCAAATGCGAAAACAAAAAGTCACTAAACGACAGGAGGAAACTCGTATCAGCATCAATACTTGGCCATCTTGGTAAATATTTCATTAATGTTAAAACGATCGCAGTTACCAACCACTCGAAATTCTTTATATACCGTAGGTCCGAATGTCTGTCATTCAGGTGCTTTGCTAAAGTAGTGATGTTACTAACCACTAACACTGTGTTAGCACGATTTCTTAGCACTGCTTTGTACCAACAGTTGCATAGTGGCTAACTTTTTTGTTTGTTTTGTTATTAATTTAATGACAAATATATCACAAGTCGAGAACATGACAATATGTTAGAAGAGAATCAGACTTTGATAAACTTTTTTTTCTTTTCAGATCATGCCTTTAAAATAAACTGAACTATAACTAATCGTGGAACTTAAGATAATGGTAATAGATATTTAACATTAAAACATGAATTAACAAAAAAATTTCTAAAACGTGTATTTATCTTCATTTGAACAAGAGCTAACATGTACCATTGTATTTTTATTAACTAATGTTATCAAATATTAATAAATACTGTATCAAATGTACTACTTTGTTTATTAATGCTGGGTAATACATTAAAATGCATATGATGGACAGATTTTAATTTTGGATTCACATAGTCATTGATAAACGCATGTTATTAATAGTTTTATCTACATTATAGTAAACATGGATGCGTGCGTGCATCAAATGCGAAAACAAAAAGTCACTAAACGACAGGAGGAAACTCGTATCAGCATCAATACTTGGCCATCTTGGTAAATATTTCATTAATGTTAAAACGATCGCAGTTACCAACCACTCGAAATTCTTTATATACCGTAGGTCCGAATGTCTGTCATTCAGGTGCTTTGCTAAAGTAGTGATGTTACTAACCACTAACACTGTGTTAGCACGTTTTCTTAGCACTGCTTTGTACCAACAGTTGCATAGTGGCTTGCTTGTGCCTTTTTCCTTTCCGTGTTCATTTGCCTCAAATCAAAAATGGTTCCAGACCACTCCTGCTATGTTCTTTTTCAACCAAACCCGGTTGCAGTCCTGCACTCGCCACCTTACTCACAAATGCTATTAAACCGGAACGGATGAAATCAGTCAGGCGCTGCGGTCACGTGTGGTGTGTGACATCTCGCTGTTGGAGCAAAGGGAGAGACTGAAAGCGCTAAAACCAAGCTGGTATCGGTATTTGGGAAATGAGTATCTGTACCATTTCATATATTTCAGTATCGATATGCATCAAAATATCGATATTTTTTACAACACTACGCACCCTATGGCGTTATTTTAAGTCGTGAAAACTTTCCCGCCAGTTTTTTTGTAAAAAAAATCTTGTGACCACTAGCTGGCACCAGCCCCAACCTTTAAAGTTTCAAAGCAGGTTACCTAGAATGTGGCAGAACGTGATGAAACATTTCAGGTTTCATAATGATACACAATTGCACTTGTTAATTACTGCATATAAACAAAATTAAAAATAGCCAACAGACAAAATGGCAGACTACGGCTCATCAGATGTCATTTAACATGTTTTAAAGAATCTAGGGGGAACACATTTATGATATTAGACCAAAGTATTCAAAAGTTATAATAGAAAATGTATATCTCTGGATCATATCTCTGCATCAATGGCGCCATGACGAAACTATGTATGAACCCCTAGATCAGGGGTGTCAAATCCAAATTCAGTAAGGGCCATGCTAATGGTTGTGAATAAAATCAGGGGCCGAACATAAATTTAAAGAATTATTTTGTTTGTTTA
>JAOUQX010088301.1:6917-21461 GCA_028566295.1 Liobagrus marginatus
CCCACCGCCTCTACCAATCCTCGCGCCCACCGCCTCTGGCCAATCCCCTCGCGCCCACCGCCTCTGGCCAATCCCCTCGCGCCCACCGCCTCTGGCCAATCCCCTCGCGCCCACCGCTTCTGGCCAATCCCCTCGCACCCTCCGCCTCTGGCCAATCCCCTCGCACCCTCCGCCTCTGGCCAATCCCCTCGCACCCTCCGCCTCTGGCCAATCCCCTCGCCCACCGCACTTACCACCTTTAGTAGTACTTAAAGCTATTTTAAACGGTTCAAAGGTGCCACATCGCTGCTTTCCGCCATTTTGGAATACGAGATTTCTCTCCGACTATGCCGGTTAGTGACATGCTGAAACATGTGACAAACACATTCATTACAAAAAACTTGAGATTCAAAACACACACTGACAATACAGCATCAGCTTGTTTGTGTATCTTTCAGTCTGTCTATCTGCCTCGTTCTGTCTCGGTCATTGAATCAATCTGGGTTTAAAGATCTGAATCAGTGAATCATTGTGTGTAAAGATAAAGTAATGAATCAGTAAAACATGGGGTGTGCTTATTGAATGAAGGTGAATCACTCGGCGAATGAGGGCACAAACGACTGAATTGACCAGTACACAAAGCACTTGGTGAATGAAAGGATGAGTGAGTTAATCGATGAATCGCTTTGTGACCGTCAATGAACAACAAATTCCTGTATGTGTAGTTCCCTGTTAATAATTTTTGTTTTTTCCTGTTTTATTTGTTAATGCGTGTGCACCATTCTATTAAGAAGCGTTTACATCGGGAACAGCCCATAAGAGAGATTATTTAAAATCAAAATGTGCCCCATGTTTGCTGTCTGTAGTGCTGATATTATTATATCCTGTGCTCTTAAACTGAACCGGAGCGCTTTGGAATTTCGGTGTCTTCAATTATCGCTCGGTGTGTGAAACGTTCCAATTCATTCTCACAGTCAAAATAATGTCTGGAAAGTCGCTTGCATATTATTCAGGCAAGGACAAAGCACAGAGACACAAAAGAGAGAGAGAGAGCGAGAGCGCAAAATGAAAGAATGAAGGATAAACTTGTCTCCTTTTCCAGTATTTTGCTCCTTTGGCATTTTGGCTATGCAGTCTCTCTCTCTCTCCAGCTGCATCCGTCTGTCAGCCCCTCCTTCCCCTTCTCTCTCTCTCTGCCTCGTCTGCTCAGATGCCATGTGAGTGAGCAGAGAGCGGGAGCCGGAAGCTTTTCTCTCTCATGGCCGGACGACTCGGACAGGATTCTTTTCACACACACTCGCTCACCCCTCCCCTGTCTGTCGCGCTACTCTTCCCCACCCTCGCTCGACCCATAGGTTTTGTTCTGCAAACAGGGGCAACTTCTTTTCACACGGAGCTCGCGGGCGAGTGTGTGTGTGTGCCGGTTTATTTTGATTCTTTGCTTTTCTGCGGTGGATTGTGTACGGAACGACCGACGTGCTCGGAGTATGCGAGAGACGCACTGGACAAGGTGAATGGGATGGCTATGCAGAGCTAAGCTGCTTATCGTCGTCCGCATGCCGATTTAGGACTCGCACGCTTGAGTTTGCACTCGCCGTCTCAGCCATGCCTGCCGAAGTGAAACAGGTCAGTGTGCCGGCGTTTCATCCCTCATCAGTTTTTCCTTCGTTTGTGTTCAATGCCACCTGATTCCCACGCAGCCACCAAGCACCATGCTCGAGGTACGTGTGTGCGTGTGACAACCAGACCCGACTGGATGCTCCGTGCTCGATTCTGTGTTTATTAATTAAGGCTAATCACTGAGACAGATGTGATGTCAAAGTTTATTTATCAGCTGCACCGCCAGAGTCAAGACTATTTAACACATCTGGACATGGCGGCGGCGTTGTTGTTGTTCTACGCCATTGTTTCATCGCTTATCAAAGGCATGAGGACATTGGAAGAATGTTGCATTTTTTTTCCTCCTAAAGCGCTGTTTCCATGGCAGGTGATTGGCACCTCACTTGTGCACTTACTTATTCTGTAGCGTCAATAAAGAAGTTGGCGCAGATACGCTGATCCGCTAACCGTCTTGTCGCGCCGCTCCAAATTCCTTTGACACCGGAGAACATCGGCACTTCAAAAAATAATAATAATGAATAACGCTTAACATGCCAGCTCTTGACCTCTGACCCCCCGCGTGACTGAGATTCCTCACATTGTTGGCGCTCACATTGTGGCACGTTTATGAACAGAGCGAGCACCTGTCTGTCTCTTGCGCTGTTGCTCAGACAAATCCAGTACAGAAAAACGCTCTGCTAGTGTGAATTTCTGAGATGAACGCCGAAGTCATTGCCTGTGTGTGTACGATTATCCACGTACAGTATATCCACTATTAACACAGTGTGTTGCCGGTGTGTGTGTGTTAATGATTGCCAGTCTATATATTAGTGAATATACCCATCTCAGAGGATCTCCAGCACCCTTTACCTCCCAGCCCATTGGTGTGTCCTCACACTGATACAGGATCAGCAGTGTTTCTGTTTATTCAGCACTAAGCTCTACAGAACTGGTCTGAGATCGGTGATTGCTGCTCCTTTGTCACGACTCGCTTACGATTATGTTACACACTTACTGGCAAGAGCTCTTTATATGGATGTGTGTGACACTATTATAGACTTGTGTTTTCTTATGCCCTAGTCACACACACGTGATCAGCAAGACCTGGTCTCACCCACCCAAGAATGGTACACCCACCCACCCACATAAATAGTGTATGACGTGTAGTACTTGTCTGCAAGGTACTTAAGTAGTTTAACAGGGGGGCACCTTTTTATCTTATATGATTGAAACAAGGAACTGGTCCATGGCACCAAATATGATCACTAACTGTTTGTCGAGTGCACACATACCCACACACAAGAAATATCTGCTCTGTGTTAGCCAGTACTGAAAATTATACAGTTGTGCTGGACTGGACATGATTCATGATCATCCTTCTCCTTTCCAGTCTTGTCTAATCCGACACACACACACACACTTTTGCATAAGGATAAAGCGGTACACTTTGAACTTGAGAAAATGCCTTTGACAAGCAGGAGTTCTTTATACAGACGTAAGATCGATGTCTTTGTGCCGCGAGACACTTTTTCCATCCATCAACCTCCCGGATCGATTAAGAGCCGGTTCGTTTCACTCCCATCCCCCATCACCCTGCTCCACTTGTCCATTAGTTCTTCCTTCACTGCGCTCCATCTTTAAAAAAGAGCCGGGGCACCTTTGTCTGATATGCAACAAGCATTTTACGTACACACTTCTGACCAGTTCCACCAGCAAGTTCGAGATGCGTGTGTGTACAAGCGAGCAAGCTCCTGTGACTCCGGCAACCATGTTGTTTATGACCATGGGAAGCGTTTGGGCTCGGGGGCGGAAATGGTTAGCGGGTGCCCCATTAAGACATTTCTGCATCACGTCTGTGGGTTTGTTTTCACCAGTTTTGGTGACGGAACCCGGGTGTGGGGAAGAGGGGGAGGTGGATTGGGGGAAGGGGGAATGTGGGTAGGGGTGATCTGGTGGTTGTAGCTTGACCGCCAACTCACTGAAGCAGGAGAAAAGTTGTTGTGTCCAGTAGGAAGTGGTGTCCTGGTCTCATTTACAACTGCAGCAGCTATGAACAGTATACAGTAACAGGAACCCCCTTCCTTCCTCTGTTGTTTCCTGTGTGAGCTGTTGCTATGGAAACTATTGTGTATTGTGATTGTAGTTTAAAACCTGTGGGTAAAATTATGTTTTACAAACACCTTCTGACCAATGAGGGGCCCTGTGTACCAACGGGATATAAAGGCCCAATCCCAATTCTTCCCCTGCCCCTTGAAACAGAGGGTCAAGGGGGTAGGGCTGAAAATATACCCCTAAGAAATGGGACCCCAGTACTACACCATTAGAAGTCATCATATGTCGTCGCTGATCCTACGCCAAAGATGCGTCGATGTTTAGTAAACAAGTGCGAGTGACTGCTATCAGTTATTACAGTCAATAACTTTGAACTTTTATTATAGCGATCTTTGGAGAATATAAACCGCACACATGAACACAAGATTAAATACAACGCAAAACTAATGAGTATTTATTAAAATCCTTTTTAATGGCAAATATTTACATTTGTGTTTCTCCACTCGCACTGGCGGCCATGTTGCCGCATGCCGGGAAACGCAGCTTACCCCTTTGTTTGTAGTGTGGTCCCGAAAAATCTTCGTTTGAAGGGATATGTAGCCCGAACCCTTACCCCTTCCCCTACAACCAAAAGAGAATTGAGATTCCCCTACCCTTCACGTGAGCGCGCTGAGTGAACGAATTGGGAATTAGCTAAAGAAGACTGAGGTTCTTCCTTTCTCTCTCTCACTCTTGCTTTCTCTCTCTCTCTCTCTCTCTCTCTCTCTCTCTCCTCCACATTACAAGGCGCTTATTTTCCCCCAGAGCTCGACATCCTCAGCCAAAATTATGACCCCCGCCTGACTCAGATGATTGAGCGTTTAAAATTCTCTGGCTGTGTACAACGGCGAGGAACGCTGATATATGTGTGTGTGTGTGGTAGCTGAGAGAGTTTCCCCTGCATCTTAATCTCACAATATCGACTCATTACAGGAAGTAGCGGTCTTAAAGACCCTTCCTTTTCCCCACTAATTGAAGCTGACACAAGGACACTAGCTACCTCCATTTCCTCCCCTACTCCTTCTGCCCTGCCCCCCATCTCCAAAGACTTTCTCAAACTTTGAATAAACCTCAAACCCACCTGGGAGTCAAACCACCTTGGAGACCGATTGAACGTTTCCAAAGCCTTTCACTAAATAATCAGTAAAGTTTATAAGCAATAGACACAAGCGTTCGGCAGATAAAGACGAAAGCCATCTTATGCTGTTAGCTCGATGGCTAACGCCATCTCCCACTCACCTCGTCTTGCTTTGCTCCCCTCTTAATGGCGGAGCGTCTCCTTCCCACTGGCACGTGAAATAGGAACAAAAGCAAGAGGCACGGTTCTGACATTCCTCAAAGCTCGATCGAGTCATCTAATGAACCTCTCGACTGGTCTGTTTTTTCTCTCTCCCTGTCTCTCTCTCTCTCTCGCATTCTATGTCTGTGTCTAAATATGTTTGGAGGATGTAATTAGCAGGGAAGCAGCACATTGCAGTCATTCCTGAGAAGTTGTTTCTGGAAAGATTCTAGCAGCTGATTTGTCCTTGACCCGTCTCCTAAGACGTCTTCAGGAGAAGAACCTGTGTGTTTGTGTAGACCCAGTGAAGGAAAACAAATTGCAGCAAATTAAAGCAGTTGTTTTGTGGAAGAGTTCATTTCTGGGAGTGAGGATCAGAGAGAGGCAATCTCCAGTTCTAGGATGTCATATTTATGAGCTTTGTTAGACCAAATGGATGAGGGTCGATCCAGACGGAGTCCTGCTCCTCCTCCATCTGCCCCACTACTGGTGCTTTTAATCCATTAAGACCACAGTATGTTCAAACCACATTCTGGAGCTCCATCCATCACCCACATGAGTCTGCAGATCCCCCGGATTCCCTCCATACACACACCTTCTTCTGCGCCGGCGTTCCCGGGTTGGAAACCGATCGCCGTACTGTAAAAGGGAACGCTAATCCTGACACGTTTAGCTCCCGCGCAGTCGTTAAGCACGCTTTTATTTATTCATGCCGTCTCCGCCTTTTGATGAGGCGAACAAGCACAGGACCAGCAGCTGGAACAGAATTTCAATTGAGCTAATTAAGATGAATAATGTATGGGGGGGGGGGGGGATCGAGTGGCCGACAGTCCCGTCGGATTTGCAGGAACAGCAGCCGCCGACTTGCGTGGCGTCAACCCGCTCCGGAGGGAGGATGCTGCCCTTTCAGCCATGCCTGTGATTTCGATGCTAGCCTCCTGAAGCTAATCAGGCACAGTAAGCTGATTTGGAGTTTAGTGCTTCTTGGGCTTGTGTCAAAAGCATTTATTGGTTGTTAACAGTCTGATCCTCTTTTACCTGTTAGTCAGTGTGTAAAAGCTCTAACTTGTGAGTCACATGACTCATGTTGTTGCTCTACTCGGGCCTCAGAGGTTCTACAGGGGAAAGATTTGGTAGAATCTATTGTCATGTCGTTGCTCAGGATGAGCGCGCGGGGCACCTGCTTAAGGCATCCGGTCTGATCAGTTTCCCTTAATTCTCCTGTGTGATTGGTAGAAATACCTGCTGCAGGAGAAACCCACTCAAGCTGTTGCACAGTAAACTATTCATTGTAATGACTCTTTTGCTAAGGTGTGAACAGCAATAGGTGTTAAATAGGTAGGCCAGTAATCATTGGGTTTTGTTTTTATTTTTTACTCCAGACTCATCGATGTTCCGTTCAGGTCAAATCCCAAAGCACCGAACCCACATTGATCCAAATGTCAAGCAGAAATGTGACTTTTTCTGCTTGGTGAAGGATTACATTTCGGTGCATCCGCCAACATTTAATGGTTTCGGACTTCAGAGAAAGGAGATTTTTCCAGAAGCCTTGGATACACCGAGAAATGCGAGCCTTTTCTGTGTGCTTTCGTTCGCTGGCTTGCCTACAGTTTGTAAAATGAAGGTTCAAGTTCAAAGTTTTTGTCACATGTACATCATACATAGTACAACATACAGTGAAATGCTTTGTTCTGAACTACAGCTCAGAATGCTGTAGTTTCCATTGTTTTATCGCTGAAGCACTTTAGCTCTACATCTGGAAGCACAGCTCATCAAACTGGAACCGGGGTGTCTTCCATCTTCTCCTCACAGCAGGACCGCATTGGACAGCGCGTTGGCACAGTGTTTGAACCTGCTTCCACATGGATGTGACCCGTCCTCCATTCGAACAGTAAATACACTAAAGCCTCCATTGCGTTCAATTCTCCAAACACTCAGCTATCCAGAACATTCCATAGCGTTGTTCTTCTTTCCTAAGCCTTGTTTGCTTTTTTTCGCAGCTCTTGTGGTCTTGCAGTAGGATAGGGTATTCTTTGTCTCTGAGGTCCACACACATCATGGCCAGTGTAGGTTCTGGCGGAAGATCCATCAGGGAATGTCAACACTGAGCTCCATGCGGAGCTCTAATGAAGGCTAAGCGTCAGGAATGTCTGCCTGCTTGGATTGGGAAAAACCTCAGCGAGCCAACAAGCAGGTCATTTTCTCAGTGCCGTGTTTAAGGAGGTTAAAATACAATCAGATGGACATCTAGAATAAGCGTATTTCCCCATATGAGTTTAAACGCTCGCAAGCAAACGTTACTGCTGTAGGAAATAAACACTTTGGACAGATTTGATTTGGTAAAATCTCACTAACATTCTGCAGTCTGCTTGCATGCTAGCTAACTAGCTCGTTGTTACACTCTGCACTACATAATCAGGTGAAAAAGTTCATGATGACGTAATAGCTCGGTCTTTACAATGTCTGATTGTAATCGGAAGATCATAGGTTCAGATTACGCATAATTAGTCCCACCATAATTGCACAGGATCCCACTCCACTCCACTTCACCTGGACGTGTTCCACACAATATCTCCTCCAGACATCCACACGCCTGTGAGTATGGCACTCTGAGGCAGGTGCAAATCCCACAGACCTCCCTGAAAGCCCTGAGCCTCTGTGACTTACCGTGACTCAGTCCGTCAGACTGCCCTGCTCTAGTTTCAGGCCAGGTGATGAGGTTTTCCACCATGACTAAGATGACTGTGGTCATCCAAGGTCAAGGTTCGTTAATGCGCTGTCTCAAAGCGTCTGCCTCGTTTAGTGTTGCTGTGCAGAGACCGGATTTAGGAAGACCAACACCTTCCACAATAAACTGGTGGAGCTGCTCTGCTTTTATGTTCTACTTCCATTGTGTTGCTGTGTCGCTGACTGGAGTGAGTTAGCACAATCCCAAAGGTGCGTGTGTGTGTGTGTGCTCACTGAAATTAAGCCAGAGGCCCCCAGACCTGTTTTGTAGACTGATTAGATAAACTGTGTGTATTTGGACTCTGCTGGAGCTGTAAACCACGGCGTGTGTGTGTGGGAGAGAAAATGGTTCCATCTGAGAATGCAGTTGTAGGTTATTTTGGGTCCCAGCCTCTGTTGGGGTTTGACACTGAAGGGTGTGATTTCTCTGTGGGATCGTGTTCCTTCACTTCTGCCAAAATACAAAACAGATCCGCCTTCGCATTCTCTCGATCTATCTCGCTCTCTCTCGCTTTCTCTTTCTCTATCTGCTATCCCAGGGCTGTCCCACAGCAGCGATAAAGAAGTGTTGAGCTGGATGGAGGAAACTAAAGAGGAAGTGTTCTTCTGTTCAGTGTGATTCCTAAAGCGGTGAACGAGTTTAAAGTTTTCCTGGTCTGTTGTTTTTTAACGGTATCATACTGTAGTTCTCCTCAGAGTCTATCCTGGTTCTTCCTATGTAGCCGGGTCAGCCACAGTGACCTGATAATCAAGCTGCTTAACACATTACCCTTCACACTGCAAGCCCCTACACAGCTTTCACACATCAGCGTGTGTGTGTGTGTGCGTGCGTGCGTGCGTGCGTGCGTGCGTGCGTGCGTGCGTGCGTGCGTGCGTGCGTGCGTGCGTGCGTGTGTGTGTGTAAATTGAACTTTTTTGTTGTGGACAGGAGATAGCTCAATCAGGGACAGGAGGGGTGACCACATTCCAGGCACTCAGAGACAGGAACACTCTCGAAATGTCCTTCCTGTACTGATAAAAAGGGTGTTTGTGCCAGCAACCCGAGCACATACTTATCCCCACCTCCCCCTCAAATACACACACACACACACACACACACACACACTCACTCGATCCATTTGGGTTTGTGAGGCTGGAGTGTTGGGTGAGCGAGGCAGGTGTTCGAGTCAGTGTCATAGCCTCTGAAATGAGCCTAAACTGATTTGGCGGCCATGAGGGTGGACTCCTTGCATAATTTGATCTTTTTTTTACATGCATGGGCCTCGGTGTTAGCTCATCATTAGCATCTGAACATTTCTGTGCTGATCAGTCTGCCTCACTTTAGTGTTGATTAACAGGGTGAAATCCAACTTTTTCGAGGTCGCATCTCAACCGTGAGCTTCGTTTTGATGCCAAGCCAAGGACATGGTTTTTGTTTCTCTTCTCGTTTTTCTCTTCTCCATGTGCTCAACCGTCATGTTTCAGGAGGCCCCACATTTTACAGATGCACCAGAATATCTGTTCACATCCAAGAGTCAAACACCGTGTAACAGAACAACCCCATGCACACACACAACTTCTGTCAGTGTTCCTCCTGTCAGTGTGTGCCTCCTTCTCTGCTAAAGACAAGCTCAGAGCGCAGCAGCCTGGCTAACTGTATGCTAACTATTAAGGTCATTTAACTGCATGTTTTAGTTATTAATCCTAAATTGAGATTTCAATTTACACTCCCACTGCCCAACCGTATACACACACACACACACACACACACACAGGAAGCATCTCCATTGCACTGCGAGAGCATCATCCTAACCTGGTCTGTTGGCTTATTAGCCATGATCGCTATTGTTGTGTGCCGTTAATCTATGATTAAAAATCTAAACAAGCAATTAAGCTGCAGAAAAATACGGCAACGGGAAATTCATTACGGCTAATGAAGTCCGTATGTCGGCCTGTCTCTGTCTATTTGTCTGTCTGTCCATCTGTGTGTCTATCAGTCACTTCATAAACAAGCTTTATTCAATCACGTTCTATGTCGCTCTCTCGGTGTCTGTCTTTCTCGAGCTGTCTCTCTGCCGCTCCCTCTCTTTCTCTCCCTCTCTTAGTATGCCATTGAGACAGGCAGTCATGTAGCTTATTGACGTCAGCGTCTACACACACACACACAGGAGCGGCGTCCTCGCATTACATCAGTCAGAGTGGACGGCTCCGATTTCCCTCCGAGGAATTCTCACAGATACGCTCTTTGATTACGGATCCTGCAGAAGATCATAGCTTCCAGCTCCTCCTTGATAACCCCATCAGCAGCAGTGTGGCGGCCAAGAGCCAATTGATAGCCGTGAGTCTGCGTCGAGGTCTGCGCTACAAAATCAAGATGATTCACGCGGGGTTATTAGGATCTTTAAAAAGGAAAATGATGTCAGTGTGTATTGAGCCCTTTAAGTTTCCTGGAGTTTTATTTCTGAAAGTCATAATATCCAGCTTAGGGTCTCTGTGCTCGATATGATGTGATGATAGTAATGGCGTAATTATGATAGTGGTAGTGTTGATGATGCAGTGCTGATGGCTGACGTCTTTCATGGTGCAGGATTTATAATAATATAATATAATTGATGGGGTAGCCAGAGACTGGTGGAGGGGTGCACAGGGTCAAGTCCAAGCTGCATGGCAAACCCTGGTCACATCAGGACACTATGGATCGGTCAAGAGAAGTGTATTACTATCGTTATTTCCACATAATCATAGCCTCTGTGATGGATTTGACCAATTTGTGCACCATTATCTGCCCTTCTCCTGTTTGTCAACTAAATCAGACGACGCCGAGGTCAGAGCAAGCATTTTTATGACGGTCATCAATCTCATTTGTAAAATAACGATAGTAATACACTTCTCTTGACCGATCCATTGTGTCCTGATGTGATCAGGGTTTGCCATGCTGCTTGGACTTGACCCTGTGCACCCCTCTGTCAGTGTCTGGCTACCACATCAGTTTACATTTAGCATTTAGCAGACGGCCTTATCCAGAGCGACTTGTATTTATCCAACTGAGCAGTTGAGGGTTAAGGGCATTCAAACTCCCCACGTGCTCAGGAGGACAGCAGTGGCAGCTTGGTGGTGCTGGGAATCAAACCCACGATTTTCCAATCAGCAATGCAACACCTGAACTAACTTGTAGGACTGCTGGGTCGGAAGATTGTGGGTTCAATTCCCAGCATCACCAAGCTGTCACTGCTAGGCTCCTGAGCAAGTCCCATCAACTCCTCAGCACCGGTTTTCCATTTATATTTCAGACGATGAAAATGAGATCAAACTGTTAAAGCAGTTTGTGAAGGTTTTGTGGAGTTGATTGGAAGATCAGGATTCGAACCCCACCACTTGCTCAGAGGCCCAGCAGTGACAACTTGGTGATGCTGGGAATTGAATCCGCAATCTTCAAATCAGGCAGTCCAACAACCTAACTCTAGCACCCCATTCCCTCCCCAAATTCAAAATTTCAAATTGAGATCTTATCACGTACACATACATGCAGTGAAATGTGTTTATTACGCATATCCCAGCTTACGAATTTGAAGGCTGCAGTCAGAGCTCAGGGTCTGAGCCCTGGAGCAACTGATGTTAAGGGCCTTGCGCAAGGATCCAATGATGGTAGTTTGCCTGGTGTGAGACATCCCCACATTAAGTCACACTGTTAAATTGCCCTTGTAGCATATCACAGGGAATTTGAGTGTGCAGTAGCGAGGGCTCTCCATCCACGCAGCTCTTTAAATCATTATGACAGAAACAATATTCTCAGCTCCTGCTGTGACCTCCTCACTCTGTGTGGAACCCCGTCTCCTTCCCCGGAGTCGTGTCATGTTCGGACAGCATGTTTGCTGCTCCAAAGGGGGTTTGTTTGGGGGTTTTGGCTGACTGTCTCCACACTACAAACCGTTGACTCAGGATCAGGAAGGAGTCTAATCCACTGTAGGGCAGGTTTAGGCCTTGATCTGATCTGCTCCTGTGTTCTGCTGTTAGCTTTCAATTTTTACTGTGACTGCCAAAAACAATGGCAGACATTCCACAGATTCGCCTCTCTCCACATCATGTGTGTGTTTCTAACTCAAACCCTGCTGTAAGCCTCTAGAGTTCCTGGAATGCCTGTGACATGTGGGCCCAGATTTATTCACCTCTGATTCGTTCCAGATGTGTAAAAAAAAAAGACGTCTCTAAAATACTCGTCTCACAGGCTCATGTGTCGTAGCTTTTGGAATCAGTGTATTACTTAGCCATTATTTAACACAATAAAGCAGCCACATATAACACTCTGTAATGGAAGCATAAACAAGGCTGTGATTGGTCAGGAGAACACCGCTTGCCGGCAAGAGAATCAATCAGCTCCCTTGGTGCATTCTTTAGCATTTTGACTCTGAGCCATGGTGAAGGGAAGCAAGCAGCAGTCTTCCGTAGCTTCCTCGGTTGCAGCGCCAGAAGTTTTGTTTGTTTATTTTGTTTAGTCTGTGACAGTCTGTTGCACAATTGAACAAAAGATCAGCCGGGAGCGAGCTAGTGGTTTATAGAAAACCCTCCCTTTCCAGAATCCTTGCCCTTGTCTTTGTTTGCTCTTGATTACCCAGAATCCACCTCAGCTTCAATAACACCCAACGTCCTCCAGTCCTGGCTGACCTCAAACAATGAGCCAGAGCCAGAATCGGCTCCTCCTCTAGCCCAGGAGAGGGAGCTGGAGGAGCTTGAGCACTCCCAACACCCAGACCCCCCTAAAAACGTGATTTATTTGACTCCTTCTATCCTGTGTCTAGATGAATGAACATTCATGGCATTAATAGTCGTGGTATCAGTTTTCTTATTAGTCTTGAACGTCTTTTCATGAACAGCTTTGGCCAGAATATCATGACGCTTATTTCTGCCGGCTCTTCAACTCGCGTTATCCTTTCTGATCTTCCCATGGCAAGCTGGTGGCGCAGAAGGTTGAACAGAAGGATCCGCAGCTAAATTGGTTAACCCTGGGTTACCCAGACTGCCTTCACGAGGGGATTAATTGTATAAAAGCCCGGTAATGATCTCTGGCTCGTGGCCCGACTTGAAATCCCTTTAGCCGCGGTGCAGTGAATTAGCGCTGCTCAGGTGATTTAAGGTGAGGAAAAGGTGCAAGTCCATCACGCTGTGTTCTAGTTTTCAGGCAAGACAACCCCAAGCTCGACTCGCATTTTCTGAAGCTTTACGTTCCCTCTGTTTTGTCTGTGCACGAGTGTTTATGGCTTTGTTCCGGTCTTGTTGTAGAATGGAATGTAGAAAGGTCATCACCCTGTCCTTGACATAGGCCAAACAAGTTAGATCCAGTTCTCTCTGGTTACAAAGTGCTGACTCCTTTCATTAGTCTTGAAGAAATATTCCAAAGATAACTTTCACGTGGTCAGTTTTTTTTGTTTTGTTTACATGATCGGTCCATTGTCCAAGTCGCTCTGAGTTAGCTGCTGTTATAAAAATAATAAGGTATTCGAGCTGTTCAGTAGCGCTGGTGTATAAATATCGGAGTATGGAGATTGGGCCTCTCTGTCTGAAAAATGGCATAGTGATTCAGGCATATGCTCGTTCACACACGATGCCATGCCTGCAGTTGGTGCGGTAAACAGCAGCGCACATCACTGCTGGGTCGTGTGAAAAGCCTTTCACCCCTCTTGTTTGGTATACAGGCATTCGTTCTCTGGGCGGTTGCTAGGAAATGTTCTACCCCCCTCCTTTTTTTTTCACTACCCCGTCAGAGCCTCTCTTATAATGCTGTGTGTAAGGAGCCTCTGGTGCACCCTTCAGCCCAGCGTGGGGCCTCTCCATCTCTGTGTGTTTAAGACCCAACCCAAAGATTGAAAGCACAGAGACCGCGGAATGCAGGAAATTGCAGAACATAGTGTTTAAGGCGGAGGAAGTGTCTGAGCTGTTAGGGTTCCATCACCATTAGGGAGAGATGCATGTGTACAGCCAGGATCAATAAACTATCGTGTGAGAAAGTGGCAGACGTTATGCTGATCTATATCACTGTTTAAAGGTCAGGGGTCAAATGCTCATTTTGCCATGAACGGTTTATCGGATGCTCGAAGAGAGAAAAATGCCAGGAGGATGGAAATGAGTTTGTAAGAGAGTCAGCCATGGTGTGTGTGTGTATGTGAGAGAGAGAGAGAGAGATCTGTCATAAAGGCAGTGAAGCATGAAGCGTAGCTTTAATCTAATCCTCAATCCAATCCTCAGTCCAATCCTCAGCTGTCTGACCGTCCTCTCCTGTTTTCTTCAGTGCGTGCGCGCATATGCGCGTGTGGGTGCGTGCGTGTGTTTTGAGAGCCTTCCGAAAACCCAATTAACTCAACAAGAATGTTAAAAACACCACAAGCAAGTTTATTCTATTGACATGGCTGTTTTTTTTGTGCAGCGGTTGGCAAACATTTGTTTCCGGAAAAGAATGTGGAACTGGACCAACAGAAAAGCCTGGTCTGTTCATGTCCAGATAAAAGAAATCCCAGGACAATAAGCGTCCATACACTGCACCAAAACAACTGTGGTTATCCAGCAGACTCTGTGTAAAGTTGAATCATCATCACATGAACCTACTGGATCAAAGCAGTCTCTTTTGATCAGAACCTGTGATCCGACCAATCAGAATCCAGACTGGGGAAAAAAGATCATTTGGTTGTTTTGCGGTCTCCCAGTTTGGTTGAGTCGGCCAGGACTGGAACCGGACATAGTCTTTAGCTGTGTTCTAGCTGCAGGTATGGCATGTTGAGATGTCGTTATGCTTTGTGTGGATGCACCAGTCTTGGACTTCCTGTCAGTCTGGGCTTTGATGTTTGCTGGAATTTCAAGGTGTGTGTGTGTGTCTAGTGTGTGTGTCTAGTGTGTGTGTC
>JAOUQX010088304.1:0-11266 GCA_028566295.1 Liobagrus marginatus
CCAAAGCATTTCACTGTATGTTGTACCACGTATAATGTACATGTGACCAATAAACTTTGAACTTTGAACTTTGAACAATACAAAGTGAAAAAAACGTTTCTCCAAGACAGTATCTATTTGACGATACTAACTAGAGCCCGAGACTGACGAAGATAGCTGACCTGTCATCTATGTTTAACCATACAACAATTTGACTTGGGTCGGTGCAGTGGCTTAGTCGGTAGTGAGCGTTTACATATAAAGTGAAATTGCCTGAGATTGGCTCCCAGTTCTTTCCCAAACCCCTTCCCCAACTCTCCCTCCTACTTCTCATCATTCTGTCCTATCCTATCAATAAAAAAAGGCAAAAATGCCTGTAAAAAACAATTCAATTTTGGAACTTTGCACAGCCAACAAACCATATAAAGTTGTTGGGTAGAAAGCTTTTGCTGTTTTTATATATTCTTGTCCAAGATGCACAACGCGAAGCTCTTTGGCTTTTGAGTTTTTGCAAATTACTTATTATTTATCTGGTTATTTTTAGATTAACTGTCTGCCATAACTGCAATAACAAACTGTGCACTGAGCCATCTTTCAAGGATAATCGTTTTACGAACCCCTGCAATCTGGCAACAACTTTGAGAGCGGTTCAAGGGGGAGAGCACATGTAAGAGTTCGCTACATATAAATATGCTATTGTTTCATGTTGACGTCAACATAAAATGGCTAGTGTCTCGTATCAATAATTTGAGTCGATTCTTTTGAGTTTCTATCGCGTTATTCATGGTGCACTTTCAGATGTTTCAGACTTGGTAGGATGTTTTCATTCACCTAAGGCTGTGTTACACGCGACATGAAAAGTAATTTTCATAAATCCATTATAGGGGTACTATGTTTTAAATTACTGCTTTGATGAGTGTCAGAGCTGTTGATACCGAAAATTATCACACCTTCTAACCAATCATAATCAAGAATTCAACAGTATGGTGGCATGAATATGGCATAATTCTTAATATGGAGATCTTAATTGAGTATCGCCAAGTGACCCGTAAAAATGTTTAAATAATTGTGGTCTAGATGATATTCACAAAGAATAAGTGGTTTAGAGTGTGGACATTGAGGTTAATGCAGGTTAATTAGTGTGAAGAGGATATCAGTGATCAGCAGAGAGCAGTCAGAGGAGTTATCTCTCTGTTAAGCTTCTTCCTCTGCCACTTACAGATAGGCAACACTGGACTAAGAAGTGAAGAGTGAGGATAGAAAATTGATCCAAGGCAAAAATCATGTTCGCTTTTTTATCTCATCCTAAGGATTTATTTAGTTCACTAGTCTATGCCATTGTTAATATCAAACACTTAAAATCTCTCAGTTAGATTTTCATTTATTCATCATAAAGCATAATATTTAAAGGATAAAATGAAAAATAAATAAATAAACTACAACAAAACTAACAAAAAGATGTGTAGTTGTCATGCCCATGGACTAAATCCACTTGGCCGCTAGATGGCAGCACCGTGAAACCCCTCAAAGCGGGCGTGAACTACATGTCTGCATGTGTGTGTGCTGTTCCCACCTGTTTTCTGTACTAACCACACATGCAGCTCATTGCTTAATCACCACACAGAGGATCAAACCCCTTCTCTTTCTCCCCTCTGTGTGGGTTATTATTAAACAGTGTCAGTGCTTCATGTCACTGCTCAGTCGGTTTTGTGCCAGAGCTGAGTCTTGTTGTTTTGTTAAAAGCTTTAATAAAGAAGCATGTACTCTACGTTTGCGTCCGGGCATCCTTGCTGCCGCAACACTGCCGGCCGACCGTCACAGTCGTGAGTTAAAAATTGCCATGAACTTGTATCTACAGAATATGTATATACTGTATATATATTGAATTTGAACACTGTGGGTAGTGGATCCAAAAAAGGCTATTGCTGAGATGTTTAATAATGTAATTAGACTATTAGTGTCCCTTTATCATGTAAACATTGATGCCTTGTAAGATGTTAATGCTGCAAGAACTTACTACTTTCTGTTCTGATGCAGAAATGCTGTTTAAATCCTTTGTGGAAATGGGAGCAGGTGATCACCTCAGGACTGGAACACCCAATGTCCACATATCTCTTTCCCTGGATGTTACAGGCATAACACTGCAGCGCATCACCGCCAAGACACAAAGTACACTGTTTTTGTTTAGTTTCTCGTAAACTGTTTATTTGCATGTAAAATCTTATTTACAGTTAAGATGTAATCATTTTGTAGGGCACGTACAAAAGCTCATCAGATTTCAAACTGAAAGTACGATAATTAAACTGCGTGGAGTTTCAAAAGGTGCCCAATAATTAAAATTAAAATTAAATTATCATAATAAATATATAATAATAAAAGGTAAAATTTATTCTGTAATCATTTCTCACAACCTGGAACCCCTAGCTCAATTAAAAAGAAAATGGGAGATGGAATTAGATAGAGAACTCTCGGAAGACACAAGGCAGTTTGTCTTAAATAATATCTATTCATCTTCAATTTGTCTAAAATGCAGAGTAATTCAACTCAAAATTGTTCACAGACGGTATTGGTCTAAAGTGAATTAGCCAATTTTAAACAAAATTTAGACCCTAAGTGTGTGTTGTAATCTTGGACTGTACCTGGCCCAGCCACCATTTGTTTGGTGTAACCATCTGCTCACCGTTAAATAAAAGGGATTTACTACACTTACATCCTGCCTCGCCTCAACTTTGTGACCACTTTGTGACCACAAGACCACTGTGGATGCAACAGCAATCCTTTGTTCCCCTGGGTATCACCATGCATTCTCCGGAGTACCGGCTGCTTATGTTGAGCCAGGGAGGCTCCCCTGAGGGCTACATGCGGGAGTTTTTAGACCTGGCTCATCTGAGACTTCGAGGATGAGTACTTCTGGCCCAGCTACCGGGGAATACCGGCGGCAACACCACCAAGGCCCAGCTACCGGGGAGAGGGCAGAGTAAGGTCTTTGCGGAGTTGGTGGAGTGGGTTCATCGTGGGGAGGCTGAGGATGCAGTCCCACAGCCACACACCAAGATGACTGATGCTCCGCCGTCCAGTCAAGATAACTGCTGTCCCTCAGTCTCCAGGCAAGATGGCTGTCTTCCATCAGCCCGTCAAGATGGCTGCGGACCCACAGCCTCCACTGAAGATGGCTGCTGTTCCACAGCCTCCAGTCAGGATGGCTACCGACTTGCAACATCCAGTCAAGATGGCTGCTGTCCCACAGGCTGCAGTCAAGAAAGCACAGTAACCTTACTACAGTAACACCTGTGCTTGCGAGGGTTTTCCGCAGGTACTCTGGTTTCCTCCCACCTCCAAATACATGCAATGGGGCATAGGTGAATTAGCTACTCTAAATTGTCTATAGGAGCGAATGTGTGTGTGTGTGAATAGTCAAGATAACCGCCAGTCAAGATGGCTTTGTCCCCTCAGCCCCAGTCAAGATGGTTGGCCGATCTGCAGCCGCCAGCAAAAATGGCTGCAATCCCTCAGCCCCAGTCAAGATGGCTGCCAACCGACAGCCTCCCGTCAAGGTGGCTGCCGTCCCTCAGCCCCAGACAAGATGACTGCCGACCGGCAGCCTCCAGTCAAGTTGGGTGCCGTCCCTCAGCCTCCAGTCAAAATGGGTGCCGTTCTGCAGCCTCCAGTCAAGGAAGCACAGCCCCTGTTCTTGCGAGTGTTTTCCCCAGGTACTTTGGTTTCCTCCAAACACATGCGATTGCACATAGGTGAATTAGCTACTCTAAATTGTCTATAGGAGTGAACGTTTGTGTGAATAGTTGTCTGTCTACAAGTGTTAGCCCGGCTATTAACTGCACCCAAGATAAGAACAGGATATCCTGAACAAGATAAGCGGTTGACAATGGAAGGATGGATATTTATTCTTTCTTCTTCATACTAGAATGCTTAAATGTATAATTGTGCAACAGGGGTATTTGTTGTAGGTAGGGATGTTATCTAAAAAATGAAAAAGATGTCTAACTGTATTACATGATTCGTGTTTGATAAATATTGAATAAAACTATTTTGGTTAAAAACTGGGTGGGAAGAGGATTAAGCATTGATAAAGCTTGTGCTGAATCCGGTCGTTTTTCTTGTATCAAATTCTACCTTGGATTTCTCTAGCTTATGCCATAGTGTCTGTGTGGAATGAAGATAGAATAAACAGTATTCATGCAAAAATTTTCATAAACATCATTTACTAGGTTACTACTTTAATGAATGAATGAATGAATGAATGAATGAATGAATAAAAGAGCATGAAAGAGAATGAACCATTTCAAAGAACGCATAAAAAATACAACAAACGACCACAGTTCCTCCCTTGGTTTTGTATAGCAAGTGATTTTTAATCACAGCATTTGTCATAATTTTGAGAAAAAAAACAATTTTGTGCTTTTCTTATAAATCGGATGTAATTATTCATTCATTCATTCGTTCATTCATTCATTGATTGTCTACCGCTTATCCTTTTCAGGGTCACGGGGGCGCTGGAACCTATTACAGCTAACTTGGACTGTGAGGCGGTGTACAACCTGCACAATCCCTATGGACAATTTAGAATAGCCAATTCGCCTATGCTTAATCGCATGTGTTTGGAGACAGGAGGAAAACCGGAGTACCTGGGGAAAACCCTTGCAAGCACAGGGAGACATGCAAACTCCACACAGAAAGACCCTGGGCAGGAATCAAACCTGTGATTAGCATTGCTAAGAAGTCTGATACTGTGCCGCACTTGGATGGAATTAATTCATTTTAATAGTTTAATTAGTTTTCCTTTGCCCCTGTTTATGATGTTTGTAAGTGTGCATTTTCCTTTGTCCCCTGTTAATGACGTTTGTAAGTGTGTTTTTCTGTCTCCCATTAATGACGTTTGTAAGTGTGCATTTTACTTTGTCCCCGCTGATGTTTAAGTGTCCGTTTTCCTTTGTCCCCCATTAAAGATGTTTGTAAGTGTGCATTTTCCTTTGTCCCCCGTTAATGATGTTTGTAAGTGTGCGTTCTCTTTCAAGCATACGTTTCGGTGTCTCACTGTGGGATACGCCCCTTCTGCGTATTCTTCAGAGGCTTTAATAAATTACGTAAGCCCCAATCGGCTGGCAGATGTCACGTTGGATCTGACGGTCTTCTCTCCCCTCGGTATAAAGGAAGCAGCACAACGTCACTACGACAGTCAAAAACCTCTTCTCGATTCCCTCCAGAAGCCTGTGAGTTAAAGCTTTAACGAACTCCTGGACAAATGACTGGCCACCATGCCGTTTTCACCTGACGCCTTCAATTTGCATTCTATTGCATACGTTTGTTCACTATTTGCATACAGCTATTGTAAAGACAGTTCGAGATACTATGGCTGCAGTAATGCAGACAGTCCCGGCTAGTGGGGGGGAGGCCGTGTGATTCTGTTCATGTGGGAACAAAATTTCATGCAAGGACACACGCCAGGGCTGTTCTGCATGTCTTGGGCTGAAACATGCCCAACTGGTGGTCGAAAACACCGGTTCTTGCATACACTACACAAGCTTCACCATGAAGAGCCTCCATCGTAGGCTAGTGTGCCAAGCTAGCCTGGCAGGCCCGGATCCCCTCATGTCACCTAGCCCAGTTCCATTTGTCACCCCGTAGGTATCCATCTCTGCAGATACACCCACCATGACTGCTTTAACTAAGGGTGAACAGCTTGATATCTGCGTCCCACTGCTCAGCATGCTCAGCACTGACAAGGAAGAGCACTAGCTTGATTTTGAGGGAGCGGGCCAATCAGATTTTCTCCTCTCCGAGGAGGATGAAGATGTCGAGGATTCCCCTTTTCTCCCCCCTGTGCATCAGGCCCTTGCCCTCGCGGGTCCCATGGAACATGCGGGCAGGGCACCATCCCCATTCCCTTGCGTTGATCTGCAGGACATGTGCAAACACGCTGTAGAGAGGCTAAACATTCTTTGGCCATCTGTGGTGCAAAATGACAGCATTAAAGCTACGTCCTGTGTTTCCAGAGCTTCTGGAGAAAGTCGCGGTGAGCTGGAGGGACAGGCTGTTCACCAGCAAATAGCCCATGCCGGGAGGATCTGCGCTCAATGTAGAGGGAATGGAGAAAGAAGGACTTTTCCAATTGCCCCATGGAGCCTCTGGTTGCAATGCACCTGCACCCAAAGCACACGGCGGCTGTAAGTCCATCGCTCCATCTAAAGCGGACTGTTTCCAGTAAGGCATGACTGAACAAGCTTATAAAGCAATCATCTCTCTGTCAGGTCTCTGAACGCGAACTCTATGGTGACCGCATTCCAAGTGGAACTACAAGACGAAGTTTCGACCATGCCAGGTGAAACGCACTGGGAAGAGATCGGTGTCATTACAAATCTTGCTCTACTTTTGTAGCGATGCATGGTTCAAGCCGCGGGTTAAGCCATGGCCACAATGGTGATCAGCCGAAATTGGATGAGAGAGAAATTCAAGGGAGATGGCTTAATCTGACAGGGAAAAATAAGCCATGCTCGATGCACCAGTGGTCATGGACAGCATCACCAGCATGGATGGCTTGGCTCTGTCACTGATGCAGAGGAGATGCCAAGAAAAGAAGAGGGGCGACCATTTGCACCAGAACGCTGCAAATGAACAGTTGGCGAGAATGTATGCAGTCTCATTGGGTATTAAACACAATACAACTCGGATACAAGCTGCAGTTTGCCACTTCACCCTTGCATTTTGAAGGGATAAATCACTCTCAAGTGTGAGGGGAATTAAGACATGTTCTTCAGGAAGAAATCTATTGAACAAAAGAACTATAAGGGTGGTCCCAACCCGAGCAGAGCCACAGTGGTTTCTACACGAGATATTTCCTCGTTCCAAAAAAAGGGACGTAAGCTCTCCGCCCCATTTTAGATCTGCATGCACTGAACAAGTACACGAGGAAGTGCTAGTTCAGAATGCTCATGCACTCGGCACTTTTAAAGTTAGTGTGTCGGGGTGATTGGTTTTTGTCGCTCAACCTGAAAGATGCATATTTTCACATAAAAATATATCCGCCTCACATGAAATTCCTGAGGCTTGCTTTCTTGGGCGTGGCATATGAATATGTTGTTCTGCCATTCATCTTATCTCTAAGGCCTAGAGTGTTTGTAAAATGTAAAGAAGCTATCCTGACACCGCTCAGGGAGAAAGGCAATCACCTTTTGACCTACATAGATGACTAGCTGGTGACAGTCAGAGTGAGAAGTTAGAAAACAGTTATGCTTCTGGAACATATAGAGAATCTGGGTTTTGAGGTAATCAAAAAGAGTGTTTTGATTCCCACACAGTCTATTACAAACCTTGGACTATTGCTGAACTCCGTGACCTTCAGAGCATGACTGAGGAGACTGGGTGTGCACATTCACTTGCTGCATGGCCGAATAGCAAAAGGGAAAAAAGTTTCCCTTTCACACCTGCCTCGGGCTATTAGGACTGATCGCCTCAGCCCTGGTAATTATTCCCCTTGGCAGACTGTTCATGAGAGAGTTCCAATGCTGGGTAGCATCTCTGAGACTGGACCCATTACATCACTCCCGATGGAGAGTGGGCGTGACGTCAGAGGCAGTCCAGTGGAGACACCATACCTTTCTGACTCAGGGGGTTCCCATGGACGTGATTCACACCAGAAATGTCATAACAACAGATGCGTCACTGTCCGGTTGGGGGTGCATCCACGAGGGCAGGTTAGTGAATTGGAGATGGGGTCATCATCTGGCCAATCTGGAAATGCTAGCATTTCTTCTGATGTTGAAGCAGTTTCTGAAAGGGAATCACGTTCTCACTAGAATGGACAACAGTTGTGGTGCAACGGTGGCCGAGGTGGCCAGGGAAGCACTGGCTAGTGGAGATCATACATATGATGTATGGAGAGCTGTGGTCTAGCTCGCTTCGCAGGGACCTTTTATCTCAGGCAGAGGGGGAAATTCTTTATCCTCATCCGGAAAGCCTGGCACTATGGGTCTGCCCCATGAGTAGTTCAATTTAAATACAACCGGCTTTCCCAAAAGCATAATCGGTCCCACATAGTACGCCAGACCTCCATCGACTAGGTCTCTATGAACATAAATGGAGAGTGTTTGAGCATTGGTGCCCTAGCAAACGCGAGATGACTTTTCAGTGTTCGATGGTGAAAGTGCTATAATTTCTCCAGAACCTGATAGTTCAGGGGAAAGCATGTTTGATAAAAGTGTTTTTGGCAGCCATATCTGCTTGTCACATTGGTGTTGACAACAAGACTGTGGGGCATCATCCTTTTGCAGGCAGATTCATGAAGGGTGCGCGCCGTGCATTTCTGGTGTTGAGACTGGTTTCCCCCTCATGGGACTTGGGACTGGTGCTTAATGGTCTTTCCACATCCCCATTTGAGATGCTGGAAGAGGCTGATTTAAAGATATTGTGTTGAAGACGGCACTGCTGCTGGCTTTAGCTTCAGCAAAGTGCATAAGCGAGATTCACGCATTTTCAATGCATTGTATGTAGTTTGTGCCTGGTGATGCAGGGGTTATCCTGAAACCTAATCCTGCATCCATGCCTAAAGTGAATACTGCTATCACTTCTCTTGAGTTAACTTCCTTCTATCCTTTGCGACGTCAGAGCAGCTTAAAGGTTAAATACGCACATATACAGAAAGAACCAGAGGATGCAGGGAGAGTAATCAGCTGTTCGTGTCTTGTCAAAACCGAGTATGGGTAAGCTGATTTCTAAGCAGCGTTTATTGCACTGGATAGTGGATGTGATTTCGTTTACTTATTCCAGTAAAGGTCTTGCGTCCCCGCCTGGGTTGCATGCGTACTCAACGAGGGGAATATTAACATCGTGGGTCATCAAGGAGGTACATTGCAGGATGGTCCTTGCCGCATACGTTTGCAAGGTTTTATAAAATAGATGTTACAGCTCAAATTCTAGCGCATGTAGTGTTGAGTGTAGGAATGTGAGTCACGAGTGAATCATGACTCGCTCAGCCCCGAACGAGGTGATTGTGGTTGGCAAGAGATTAGGAGGCAGGATGTCTGGCAATACAGGAATTAGCTTTGTTTGGATGTTCTGATCCTACATCAGCATTAACACATTCACAGAAAGTGTCTCTTATGTTTGATATGGTGTTAGCTAACAGTGATTTTGATGGATTGAAAGTTCACTTTACCACCCAGTTTTCATAAATGGTTGATTGAGATGATGGCCTCCCAAAACTTGATGCTTCTAAAGGTATCTATTTAAGAGTTGAATGGATAGCATCACTGTTATTATTTCACTCATCTAAAATTAGTGTTTGTAGATTAAAATTTATCTGATGGCATTCATTGCCATGGATTTTTTTTCAGGTTACAAGAAAATGTAGAATATGGATTTGATTGTGAATGGTTACTATACTACAAATGATGTGGTCATGCTAAATGCTATGCGGTCATGGCATGTCATGCAACTACAAGTGGGCAGCCCTAGACTGTCACTGACTGACAGAAAAAAAAGAAAATAGTCTTTGCATCTTTAATGTGCAGGTGTCACAGTGGCAGAGTGGTTAGCATGCCTGCCTCACTGCAAGAAGATCATGTGTTAAATTCCTCCCTGGTCTTCCTGTTTGCCCAGAATAAAATGCAATGACATTTAAATTTAGGAATTGAATGGGCTCTGTAAATGACAATTAACAAAATCACTCTGTAAACATATTTTTCTGACTACACACAAGTTTGTGTACAGAGCTTCAAATGTGTTGAATTGTTGTGTAGGTTTCTGTGTGATGCCTAGATTATCGTTATAAATAACTTTGACACCCCTTCCCTGCCTGCTAGACAAGGCTTGTGTATAAATGTGAACTAGCTTTAGAATAAAGATCTAATATTTAACAGTTTCAGATTCACATCAAATGTGTTGGTTGTGCATTTACTATGGTTCTTAGCTTTCTTAACTAGGCCTTAAATATGTGCTATGCAGAAATAAATGAGATCAGCACCTTCCTGAGTGGGAGGGACACAGCCTTGTTTTCAGCCCATACATAACTTTTTTGCCTTGTTACAATGATGCAAGAGTTGCAGCTAAGACGGCCATTCTTTGTGTTCTTTTTGAAGAGGTTTCAGAGCATGATAAAATTAGTATTTGGCATTTAATAGTAATAATGAAGGGATTTTTGGAAACTGTTTTTCGTAATTATTGTGATCCAACATTTTCCTCACATTTCAGAATTAAAAGACAAACATTTTAGGTGAAGGATAAAACACTTCTTACCTCCGAGACTGTGTTATGATCTACAGTGGGTACGGAAAGTATTCAGACCCCCTTATATTTATCCCTCTTTGTTATATTGCAGCCATTTGCTAAAATCATTTAAGTTCATTTTGTTCCTCATTAATGTACACACAAAACCCCATATTAACAGAAAAACAGAATTGTTGACATTTTTGCAGATTTATTAAAAAAGAAAAACTGAAATATCATTGTCCTATTCAGATCCTTTGCTCAGTATTTAGTAGAAGCACCCTTTTGATCTACTGCAGCCATGAGTCTTTTTGGGAAAGATGCAACAAGTTTTTCATCCCTTGATTTGGGGATACTCTGCCATTCGTCCTTGCAGATCCTCTCCAGTTCTGTCAGGTTGGATGGTAAAAGTTGGTGAATAGACATTTTTATGTCTCTCCAGAGATCCTCAATTGCATTTAAGTCAGGGCTCGGACTGGGCCATCCATGAACAGTCATGGAGTTGTTGTGAAGCCACTCCTTCCTTATTTAAGCTGTGTGCTTAGGGTCATTGTCTTGTTGGAAGGTAAACCTTCGGCCCAGTCTGAGGTCCTGAGCACTCTGGAGGTTTTTGTCCAAGATATCCCTGTACTTGGCCGCATTCATCTTTCCTTCGATTGGAACCAGTCATCCTGTCCCTGCAGCTGACAAACACCCCAACAGCATGATGCTGCCACCAACTTGCTTCACTGTTGGGAATGTATTGGACAGGTGATCAGCAGTGCCTGGTTTTCTCCACACATGCCGCTTAGAATTAAGGCCAAAAAGTTCTATCTTGGTCTCATCCGACCAGTGAATCTTATTTCTCACCATCTTGGTGAACTCCATGCGGGCTTTCATGTGTCTCGCACTGAGGAGAGGCTTCCGTCGGGCCACTCAGTCATAAAGCCCCGATTGGTGGAGGGCTGCAGTGATGCTTGACTTTCTACAACTTTCTCCCATTTCCCAACTGCGTCTCTGGAGCTCAGCCACAGTGATCTTTGGGTTCTTCTTTAACTCTCTCACCAAGGCTCTTCTCCCCCGATAGCTC
>JAOUQX010088310.1:0-11265 GCA_028566295.1 Liobagrus marginatus
AAGATAGAAATAAAATTTTGCGAAGTACAATGAACAATTATATAACAAAAGAATAAACATTAGTGTAAAACACATATAAAACAATACAATATAAAAAACAATTCACAAAATAAATAAAAACGAAACAATTCATATTTCGCACCAGTTACAGCCGCAAGTGGCTCTTTCGTCCATCTGCTGCGGCTCCCTGTAGATTTGGAAAATAGATAATAAATATTTTATTTAAGTTTATTTTGTTTTAGTTAGTTAGTTTTTTTGTGTGTAATTCTAAATTCTAAGATGATGACGCTCTTGTAACATTAAAAATAAACCGTGTTTAATTTTTTTGTCTTTCAAAAAATGCGTCATTACTGCCGACTTGCGAAATCCGCCGGCGCGAAATTGAAAATTCCATTCAAATCAGATCAAGCTTTTCAACCCCATGTAGGAAAGCATGGATAAATGCAAAGTAAAGAGAAAAAAAAAGAAAAGGTTCTGAAGAAAACAAAGCATTTAATGAGATGTGGACAGATTCATTTTTCACTGCTGACGAGAGTGGCTTCCCAGTATGCCTAATACGTTTGTGGTGAATATTTCGCCAACAATATTCAGTCAAATGTTGCTAGACATTTCCACAATAAACACACAGCCTTTGCTGAAAAATATCCGGATGGAAAACCGTTTCGGAACTGTTGCGGAAGATTGATCTGAGCAAAATGTATTTCAAGACGTCGATGCTTGGACGGCTTTTTTGTTAAGGTTAGTTCAAACTGTTCAAAATATTTTTGTTTGCCTGCAGAAATAAAATGTCATTTACTCTGTAGCAGTTCATTGATTTCATAAATGCAACACACTACAGTTTTTTCTATACTTTCCATAAAGGTAAAAAACGATATCTGCAGTGTTCTCTCTATTTTAGATGTCAAAAGGGTTTTTTGGCTCCCTGTGGGTTTTTTTTCTGTGGGAAACAGGTCCAAATGGCTCTTTGAGTATTTAAGGTTGCCGACCCCTGGTGTACCTGTATATTATGTGATGTGAATGTCCACACCTCCATGTATTACAAAAATATGGCAGGGCAAATTATTGCAGTGATGTCAGTGGGAATAACATCATTGACCCCTTGGCATATTTGTTGCCTTTGAAAAAAAAACACAGACTGTGAGAAAAGTTAACTTTTGCTAACTAATGCTAACTTTTTAACTAATGCTAACTTTTAAATTTACAGCTTCAAACACCAAGCAGTGAAAATATGTACAACTAAACCAGAAGACATGACCAGACGTACTTAGTCATACATAGTGGCTGTCATTTCACCATGTATAAAACAGGCCTTGTGTGTTCTAAATAAATAATGATTGAGAAATTATTTCCTTGTGACTGTGCTAATTGCTGATTGATCAATCTGGAAAGGAAATATGAAACTCAATTCAATAAATTTGGTGTTGCTGAGTGGAACTAGAACTCTAATCGGGTAAGTGGCCTTGTGGCTGGATCAATAAAGGGCGCAAACTCTTGGTGCGAACAAGATTCCAGAAAGAAGGGAAAGTGGTGCTACTGTGAACTGGTATAATTATTGATGGGCTGATTGGAGGAAGTCAGCAACAATTAAGAAAGCCAAACCATACAACAGTGCTCAGTGGCATACAGGTGCATCTCAAATTAGAATGTCGTGGAAATGTTCATTTATTTCAGCAATTCAACTCAAATTGTGGAAGTCGTGTATTAAATAAATTCAATGCACAGAGACTGAAGTACTTTAAGTCTTTGGTTCTTTAAAGTGCTTTTGGCAGCTACGGTCAACGCATCAAGAGCCACCACACACACAGGTGTGTCACAGACAGACGTGTCCTCTTGTTAAGCCACCCTGAACCACAGAGAACATTAGCGGCGTCTTACCTGGGCTAAGGTGAAGAAGAACTGGACTGTTGCCCAGTGGTCCAAAGATCTCTTTTCAGATAAGAGAAGGTTTTGTATTTCATTTTGAAACCAGGTCCTAGAGTCTGGAGGAAGGATGGAGAAACTCATAGCCCAAGTTGCTTGAAGTACAGTCTTAAGTTTCCACAGTTTGTGATGATTTGGCGTGCAATGTCATCTGCTGGTGTTGGTCTATTGTGTTTTTTGAAAACCAATCACTGCATCTGTTTACCAAGGACTTTTAGTGCACTTCATGCTTCCTTTAGATTAAAGCAAGTGTTTTATTTCATTTGGAAACCAAGGTCCTAGAGTCTGGAGGAAGGGTGGAGAAGCTCATAGCCCAAGTTGCTTGAAGTCCAGTGTTAAGTTTTCACAGTCTGTGATGATTTGGGGTGCAACGTCATCTGCTGGTCTGTGCTTCAGTCTGTGTGCATTGAATTTATTTAATTATTTCCACAATTTGAGTTGAATTACTGAAATAAATGAACTTTTCAATGATGTTCTAATTTATTGAGATCCACCTGTATATATGGTGGAACAGCTGCTGCGGTATTAATTCAAAAGTTTAAAATAAATATTAAGAATAGAATAACGGATCATGTATCTGGGTATGCAGAAGAATTAATTTCTATTGTGGTAGCAGTCCAGTGGGTAGAGGAGATTAAACAAAGTTCAGTAGTAAGGTGTTCTTACTCTTACGCAGCAATTTCAAGTCTTTCTAGTGGAGTAAAATCATCAAGGCAAGACATTATATATGGGATTTTTGCATGTTTGTTTAGAATCAGAAAAGTAAGCTTAACATTTTTGTGGGTTCCTGCTCATGTGGGAGTGGAGGATAACAAAGTTATTTATAAGGTAGCTAAGCAAGGTTTTAAACGTAGAAAAATAGATATAAAAGTGACTGTTAGCAAAAATGAGGCTAAAGGAAAATTAATAACAATTCATTAATATGTAACAAATAACAAGAAATATGGAACTGTGATAGCAAGGGCAGATTTGTGTATAATATTCAGAAGCAAGTGGGAAATGGAAGAAGTGTTTTTAGGAATAGGAAAGAATATAAAATTATTTATCACGCCCAAATCGGGCATACTAGAATAAATCACTCCCTGTTGAACATATGAACATGAAACAGGTCAACGTATCTATTGTAATCAGGCAGAAACAATAGAGCTTGTTTTAATAAAATGTAAAAAAACAAAAAATATGTAAAAAAGGTTCAAACTCCATTTAATTTCGTTTTGAAAGAGAATGCAGAACAAGTAAAGCATTTATGGTGCTATTACTTAAAATATATTAATGAAATAGGATTAATCAGTAGACTTTAGTTTTCTTTTTTTTTAATGTTTAATTTTTAATAGTAGTTTTGTAGTTTCTGCTTATTAGTGCTTCACACTCCGGTCCAGTTGGTGGCGGTAAGTGTACCAAAAGTTGGTGCACCATCCGCTATTAAACCTTAGAAGAACAAGCAAATCAAAATAAGTATTGGAAGCTAGAAGTGAAAGGTGAGTAATCAACGATTTACATCGTAACGCTACGTGAAATACGCTATATTCTGAGTAAACAGCTATTTAAAAATAATTATTATGTTGTACAGTTTACCATGTTCGCATGAGGTTATAGCCACCAAGCTCCAGTTTATGCTAGCATTATTAGCAGTTGGCTAAATAATTAGGCATGGCGGCGAAGTTTCTGGCGCTCTACTAAGGTGGTTTATCTAGTTTTTGGGAATTTACCAGTACTAGTTACTAAGCCTAGTTGCTAGACATTGATGTTTGCATCTACTAAAATAGTGTGGTTTAAAATGAGGTGCACTTATTTTTTAACTGTAACAACCCACGTTTATACGTAAATATATACAGTATATGACAACAATGAAGAGGCGCACGTTAAGCACACAGGTGAAAAACAAACATTTTCCAGTGTTGCTGATGTTTTTATTCAAGTGAGTGTATGTCTCGATTTCCTGTATGTGCACACATTAAGTGCGGTCGATCAACTCAAATTTCGAAAATTGAATTTGAATTTTTTAAGTTTTCGTTTTTTCTTCATTTAATCCTAATCGGGAGCATAAGAAGGATATATTTTTGTGAAATAACATAAACTTCCTGCTTACCATTGTGTCAGACATCCATTTGCCACAAAAATCAGCTGACCAGTTGATTGCGGGCTGTGGTATCTGGCACTAATCAATAAATTTGAATTATGTCCAACATGTCTCAGATCTGGGGGTCAAGTCAGGACCATAGTGTACAGGGCGAGCCTGGACACTCGGACAAAATAATAGATTTTTCAATTAAGTGTTTTAAAATATGGGGTCGGTTCAATATCGGTTAATTTTTCATATTTTTGCAAGAATTAAACATACAGTACGAGATAATTATTGTTAATCTTAATTTTTTAGGATTTTGTGTTTTAGTGCCACATAAGTGAAAGAAATCCAATTTTATGAAAAGATTGAGACGTGAATTATTTCGTTAAATCCTACTTTACGTTAGGATTTAGCAATAAGGAAGTTCGTTATCTTTTGGTGCATCAGCGTGGCGTTGAACACCGGTGCAGTCTAGGTCTCTGACGTCACCAGTACTTCATATAATAAACTTAAGCTTTACACCAGCAGTTCTCAACCTGTGGGTCAGACAGACCCCCCTTTTGGGGGTCGAACAACCCTTGCACAGGGGTCGCCTAAGACCATCAGAAATATGTGTTTTCCGATGGTCTTAGGAACCGAGACACCGCTCCTCTATCAGTCTCCAGGCCGGTACGCCCACATACAAGTAGCCGGCAATGACAATGGAACATGAACGTTAAGAAAAGAAAATATAGTGATGTTTTTTTTTACCGAATGGTTTTACCTCAATAATTACAGCAGGAATTGAGAAACCGCGATGTGTTTTTTGTTGTTGAGTTCTCTCAGCCAAATCTATGAAGCCGAACAAATTAAAACGCATTTTTGATAGCAAGCATTCAAGCTTTGCTGGCAAGGATACCAACTATTTTAGAAGCAAAGCTGATGGACTCAAAAAAAACAGACTTGACACTGGTGGCCAGTATCAAGTTCTAAGTTTATTTGTCACATGTACATCATACATAGTACAACATACAGTGAAATGCTTTGATGAAAAAAGTTTGACATGGTGTGGGTCTGTGTGTGTGTGTGTGTGTGTGTGATTTTTATTAGGTGGTGATTGCTTAGCCGCAGGCTTCAGCTGTGCTGCAACCACATGTGCTTTTTCTTTTCCTCTAAATCTTGTCTGGGATTGCAAATTTCGTTAACAGAAGCAACATAATCATGTTGATCACCGTCGGCTTCTGTGGGTAAAATAGTAGTAGGGTTAAACACAGTACATTATCTATTAACGGTGACATTAGCCATTTTCAGTAAAACAGTTGTGTTAAGCATCAAGCTACAATAGGCAGGACACATGGGTTCGCATTTTTACATAAGAAATGTTGGTTTCTGGGGTAAAATTGCAATGTACGCATCCATGTTGATTTAATCAGGGGAGCTGTCCATACACAAAATCACCCCAGATCTCAAACCGAGCTTCATGGAGATGTATTGACCAAGCCTGATCCATGGAAAACTCACATTTCTAATTACAGAACATGAAAAAACCTGTTGAGATGTTGGTGCCAAATACCACAGCAGATAGAGATTGAAACATGGTTGTGTTATGGCTTAAATAGCATCTGGAAGAAATTCGCTGATCGTTATTAAAGATATAATGCAGTTACATAGCAGCTGTCTGTTTCTATACTTTTGTTCACCCTGTACATTGATTCTTGTCTTACCAAATATGCTTAGTTGTTTAACAGTTGTTTTTAGCTGACCCCTAAAATTCTGATCTGTTCTCTCATACTTTTTTGTTGAAGTGACCTGCATCCCCAAACAATGGACCATGACTGCTTAACCTTGCTTCCATCTGTCTGTGAAGTCCTGGTGGATTCCACTCTTTTGCTGAATGATGACACGTGTCTGGAAAAGCTTCTCGATTGTTTTAAAGAGCTGATTATGCAGCGTAAGATTTGTGCATTTGAATTGAAAATGACTCCTGTTAAATGGGTATAAACACATGGATTATATTGTATATCAGGCTAGAGTGTGCATCAGGACTTGGATCCCGGTCTTTTTTTTTTCCTCTTTGGCTCTTATTTATTTTTTATTCCTTTTTTTTTTTTTTTATACAGTAGGCAGAAATACCCAGCTGTTGTATATAAAGCTCATGGTTCAATGAATCTCCTTGTTGATTTACATGAACAAGTATGATGCATTGCTATATAATAAACATGATCATTGACTGTAAGCGCAGAAAAAAGCAATTTGTGCCTAAACTAATGATCTCTTTTGCATAATAAATATCATCCATTGATTGGATGTCATTGTAGTTTTTGCTGGTGCCTTTAAATTACACGTTTTGCCTAATCATGGCTCCGTGTTCGGCCTTACAGACAAGGCTTAAGCTAGTCCTATACTAAAATTTACATTTACAGCATTTGGCAGATGCTCTTATCCAGACCGACTTACAACTGCGCAGTTGAGGGTTAAAAGCCTTGCTCAGGGGCCCAGCAGTGGTAGCTTGGAAATGCTGGGAATCAAACCCCCGGTCTTCGGATCAGCAGTCCAACACCTTAACCACTGAGTTCCCACTTCCACTTAAAATGCAAGTTTGGGCTGTTTTAACTGAAAGCAACTTATGCTGACATATCTTAAAATACGTCACTTCCATTGTTTTGTCTCAAGTTGCACACCAGTAATGTTTTTTTTCCCTAGTATACCCTTTTAAACGCTACTAAGTATCCTAATTTGAAGTCCTAATCCTGGCTTAGGCTAAGGCCTGTCTGTGAATCTGGACCTGAGCAGTATAAAAACCCAAGACAAGCATAAAAAACAAAATCCAGCCATTATCAAATTAAGTATGCCAAGACATTTGGGCTGGTTGAATAAAAGGTTTTCTCCTCCTACAGATGGTGAGCAGTATTTTATGCAGTATCTGCCTTGTCTTCTGCAGTTTTTGCAGAATGTAATAAAATCTCAAGCAGTAGATCCCTCTGTCTTTTCATTCTCACTCAAACTTGCTGGGCTGCTGGCAGGTAAAGAGCACAGCTTTACCTTACTGAATGTAAGTATGTTTAAAACAAACACTACATACATGTTCATGCATAGATCACAGTCTACTTTCTTACTTAAGGCAGGATTTAAGATTTGGGAGCTCCTAGGCTCAAACTGCTTTTGGGTCTGATTACATACTACAAAATTGTTACAAATGTTTGTTTTCTTGCATTTCAAAAGTGTAACCTTTTTGTTGTTGTTGTTTTATGTTTCAGCATACAGATCGAGTACTTCGAGTTTATTGTTTACGTCAAGTATACATTACTGTATAATCTGACACTTAGCCAAGTTAGAACGTCAATAAGTACAAGCCCAAACATATGACAAACATTGTTAAGAATGTAATAACCCATATTTTGACAAATTATTGAACTCTGAATGAGTCAGGCACAATAATTTATAATAAAAAAAATATTTAGAACACTTAAAAATAAAGATTATATTATAATAAAGATTCAGATTAATTTCTGTGGGCTACATCTCAGCCTGGCATTGCTTCCTGTATATCATTCCATATTATCTGTTCAATGTCTTTTGTATGTACAAGAATTAAGTATTCTATGCAGTGTGCGTTCTGTACATATTTCAGTTATAACTGCTATTTATTCTGTTGAAACAGGAAAGAGGAGTGTTGGACTATATATTTCAGCCAGATAGCTGGCATAGTCTGGACCTCTGGAAAAATTCCTCAGTACGTTATGGGTGGCTACACGGATTATGGAGCATGTTGCAACATCCACAGTCCTTAAACTTTTTCTGCAAGAAGGGTAACTATTAAAGGATTATAAACTTGTTTTCATATCTACAGGAAAAAAAACTTTTATTTTTGAGTTGTTCAATGGTGGTCCCTAAGCAGATCACCCTGTAACTCCTCTGCTGATGTTTGTACAAAGTGAATAAACCTTTAGGCGAACCTATCATATGCAGTTGAAAAATTTGAACATAGAAACTGACACTGAAAAGTCTTATGTGTCCATGACAAAATAAATATATACAGAAATATATTCTGCAACACTGTTTCTTGGTAGCATTATAGTAATATTGCAAAAGCTACATTTTGAAGACAAAAAAAAAAACAGTAACTTTGACAAAGAGCTACAAGACTGGAAACTTCCATGGGGGTCCCGTTACCAATGTAATAGACACGGAATAAAACAAATGTTGCTTATGGGACTGGCAACCGTGGTTACGGCTAACTAAAGGCTTATTTTAAAAACCAGGCTTGGCTTTGTTTCCTGATCTCAAAATGAATGTTACCAAAACACATCACTGGCATTTTTTGTGGGAAGGGTACTCTTCACAGATACTAAGGCCCAATCCCAATTCTACCCCTTACCCCTATGCCTACCTTTTCCCTTTGCCCGTTGAAACAAAGTGTCAAGTGATAAGGCTGAAAATATCATACGTGGTCGCAGCTCCTACGTCAAAGATGCACCGATATTTATCACACATTTCCAAGATGTCGTCGGTAGCTGATCTCAGTTGTGCGCATCCGCTATTATGATTTTTTTTGTTTATTTTATTAGAACATAACATACTTAAAGGTTCTTCGCAGCAAACGTCTCTCGTAACAGTTCTCATTCTAAATGTTTCAAAACAATAAAACATAGTAAGGGGGGTCCATATTTTAAAAGCATTGTAATATTTTAAACATAATTTAATGAAATATGTAGCCATTTACTCTGACTCTAGGCTTTTTTTTTCACTAAACAATGATTTTGTTCTGTGTATTTTTCACAGGATTCATAAAGTTGGTCCTTCATCTGCAAAATGACAAAGGATTTTTCATTACCTCTTTGTCTAGTCAGATTTTAACACACTTTTTATACTCCATCACGCCAGTAGTGCTAAGCGACAGTACAAGGAGTGAGACACCAAACTGCTGTGATAACAGCACCGAGTTTGTTTCTGTTACTGAGGAAGTAATGACCCATGTTGCTGCCTCGTTGGCCTCAGAGAAACAGGCTATCATTCCAGCCTTAAGGTTGTTGGCCACAATTCTTGCCCAGTGTAGTGAACCACTCAGGAGTATGTTTTGGAAGCATGTCGTGGGACCACTGGAAGTATTAGCAAATTTAAAAGATGACTCCTTTACATTGCCCATCATGGCAGTCCTTCAGGCTGCGGCAAGGTATGTTTTAATAAGTGGAATTTTCGACTGTAGAATTTGGTTACATGAATTCTATTCAATATCTCTTAAAACATCTTAACATGATATAGAAGATAAAATCAAAGAATACTAAAAGCGTTTTAGCATTTCCATTTTGTTGTATGAAAAAAAAGTAGTACGGCCTCTATTGCACTACCTCCCAGCCCAACCCCTGAAATACAGCCCCATACTATTATCTAACTTTCACATTTACAGCATTTTGCAGAGCACCATGTAGCACCACCAGACTTGATAGTTTGCACAATGTCAGCCTGCTAAACAGATTGTGTGTCACTACACCGTCTTTCTGAATCCAGTGACTTTGTGCTTTACACCACTCAGTCCAGTGCTTGGTATTATACTTGGGAATGTGAGGCTTGCGTGCAGCTCCTCAGCCATGAAGATATACACAAACTGTATACTAACTAATAACTGTACATACGTTACTTATATGTATAGCCAACCAGCAGGAATAAGGGCTAAGGCTTAAGTAGCCTATCCAACTCAAAAATAATAATAATAATGTTTTGTGTGTTCTAAAATGCTAATGACACTGGTTATTTAAGTTTATGTAACCTTGCTGTTGGCTTTAACTGGTCTTGCAATTTTTCTCTGACCAGCTAAATCAACAACGTATTTCCAGCTGCAGAATTCAATTCAATTCAAATTTATTTGTATAGCCCTTTTAACAAATGGACATTATCTCAAAGCAGCCTCACAAAACACAATCTATTAAAGAATTTTCAGATGAGCAGTTTCAAAAATATAAGTCTCTTTGTATTATTTAAAGTATTGTGTTTACATCAAATGATTGGTTGATTACCGGTAAATGATTGCATACAATGGTTTGTGTAAAGGTGTTCCCGGTGTTGCCAACTTAGCTTAGGTTGTAGGATGAATCCAAAAAAATGGGGAAAATGTTATGGTTAGAAATGTTTGTTTGACTCTGCCTTAAGAGGACAATAATATAAAAAAAAAAGAAACTAAAAAACAATTTAAAAAAATAATGAAAAAATGTAATTTAAAAACTTTTTCGTGTCACTTTGCCGGTCACTTTGCCGGTCCCAAGCCTGGAGGGGGGAGGGGGGGGGGGTTAAATTGTAACAAAGAAAAAAACAAGAGAAGAAAGTTCATTTGTCGTTCTAAACATATTAAGGGTGTTTTTTACTGACTTTTTTTTTAAATCTCTCTTGCGACGTTCATTACAATTATATGCACATGGCCCATTATGCACCTTGGACTATGATGGCATGTAGATTGTGATTACTTTTAGCCAATAAAAGACAGCCAATAAATAGCTATGCTCCTTATTGAGGAGTTGGCAGCACTGGGTGTTCCTAGTAAGTGCTTAGTGAATGTATCTTAAAATACGTCACATTGTTACTGGGAATACTTTGTTTTCATTACAGGAGTCCTGTTTTGATACAATTATATTGTAGAGTGGAGACACTGGCTGACATCATGTTGTTTTCAAGAAGTGCAACTGAATCTGTGCAGTGTGCAGCAGTTGTCTTGCAAATGGAAAACTGGTAACTATAGAAAGAAAGTTTAATCCCTTTTGAGTACAATTCCCATTATCAGTAGTTTTTTTGCTTTGCCCTTTCTCTAGCATGGACAATTTAAAAAAGAAAGCCACAGATATAATCTTACTTCCTCTACTATGTGCCACTGCATCCCCTTTACAACGTCATGAATCAGGTGCATCTAATATTATTTTTTGCATGTTTTTGGTGTTATTTGAGAAGTTAAAACTGTTAACTGAAACAATGAACGAAAGAGAGTGATATTAATTAGACAAATTATTTAATAACTTTTTCAGGGCTGGTTCTTGACCCTTTTGTTGGTTATTTCAGCCCCCTTAAAACTCAACATTTTATTTAAAGTGGAACTATTTATTATAGTGGAAATATATAAAACCACTTTTTAAAATAAATAAAAATACCTAATAAATGTAGGACATGGCGGTTAAAATATTGATCCAGTTTACGTTTTTTCTCTCTTTGTATTTGCTGTGCATGCTGGATAGCCCTTTGTGGAGTCCGGTGTCAAGAAAATTATTTCATGAAGATACGTAGTGGGGGTGCGTGCGTGCGTGCCGTGTGTACATATA
>JAOUQX010088342.1:0-11261 GCA_028566295.1 Liobagrus marginatus
ATTCTAAGATTATGATGCTCTTGTAACATTAAAATAAACCGTGTTTCATTTTTTTGTCGCTAAAAATATGCGTCATAGCTGCTGACTTGCGAAATCCGCTATTAAATGATGACGTAACACAGAAGCAGACGACATTTTTGGTTTGCTGCAGGCGGCAAGTTAAAATGTTGTCATGAATACGAATAGGATTCAATTAGACATTGAATATTTTATAACCTGATCATTTTAAGTAACCTTCAGTCTTTTTGTTAAGATTAGTTCAAACTGTTCAAAATATTTTTGTTTGCGTGAAGAAATTAAAATTAGTTTACTCGGTAAAAGTTCATTAATTTCATAAATGCAACACTGCAGTTTTTACTATACTTTCCATAAAGGTAAAAAACAATATATGCAGTGTTATCTTCATTTTAGATGTCAAAAAGGTTTTGTGACTCCCTGTGGGTTTTTTTTTCTGTGGGAAACGGCTCCAAATGGCTCTGAGTGTTTAAGGTTGCAGACCCCTGTGGTAGACAGTTGTGTGATTCCAACTTTGTGGCAACTGTTTGGGAAGGATACGTTATGATCATGCTGGTAAGATGTCCACAAACCTTTAGCCGTTTACAGCTGAAAATATTATAGTACACTGTAAAAAAACGAGGGGAAAAAAAAACCGGTAAAAAGACTGGCAGCAAGGATTCCCGAGAAATCCCGTTAAATTACAGAAAATAAATCTGTACTTTGAATCGATGAATATTTCAATTCCAGTTCGGTGGATTAGATCGAAGTGCTCCAAACGTAAACCTGTTGAAAAAAGAGCAATTGTTGGAAAGGTGTGGTTTTAATATATATCTATATATTTTTGTAGTAATAAGTAAGAAAGGCGCTAACTATCAAGAGGTAGGTATTTGAGCGTCTTTTCAAGACAGCCAGTGACTCTGCTGTTCTGACACTGATGGGAAGTTTATTCCACCATCTCGGTGCCAGAACAGAGAAGAGTCGTGAGGCGGATTTATAGTGTGTCCTGAGTGAAGGTGGGACGAGTCATGCAGTGCTTATTGCTCTGAGGGAGCGCGGTGTGATGCGATCTTTGATAACGTTTAGAATTATGACGCGTCAGACGTCACTGTGTACTCCTCCTGTCGCCCCCCCACCGTTATTTGCCATTAATTTTTTTGTTTATTTACTATTGACCGGGAACTACTCTACCTATACTGGACTTTACACATGCATGTTATGTCTTACATTGTTTGGATTGCATACCATACTGGACACCTAAACTGTACATATACGTCATTTGTTTTATTTGCACTAATTGTTATTTTTGTAAGTTCATGTTTACATCTTGTCTTTTCTTTTCTTTTCTTCTTTCTTTCCCTCATGCCCCTTATAATTATGGCCAAGGCTTCTGGATGAATTTACAGAGTAAAAATATCATTATATGGTGCAACATCTTTACATTTGACAATAAGTTAACAGTAAAACGGATGGTGGTTCTGGTTGTAACTTGAACTGCGCTTTAATATTAATGCGTTTGTTCTGTTGCGTCATCGTTTCTAGAGGAACAGCGTAAACACAGAGACCTGTACGGCAGACACACCACATAATTTAACACTCAAGCATCATCAGATTTTACAAATGTTTAATAATGTAGGAGAGAGCGGGGACGCTAGTACCATTTTCCAGAAGACCGTATGTTTTTAAGATGTTACATAGGGACATAGTGATATATTTTTTGCTGTTGTTAATACCGCACACGTTTGGTCTATCAAGACCAGGTGTTTTTTATTTTTATTTTAATACAAACGTTCAAAACAACTTCAGTATAATTTCACTTTAAATGTAAAGTATCATGTAAAATATAAGTCGCACATCGTTACCTTCTCAGTTGGGTCAAAAGTAACAAAAATACAAGCTACATTTTTTTTTTTGTGTTACTCTTGATTTGATTAAATATACCCGATTATGACCTTGTTAATATGTAACCGCAAACATATTTTGTCCTTTCACAATTACATTATTATTTAAAATTTGTTTGATCAAAAGATGAAAAAATAAACCGTCAGTACAAACTTGAATTTTAGAAAAAAAAAATTGTGTGTGTGTGTGCAATATTAATACATTTTATCAAACATATGGGTGGAAACACTGGAAATTCCTAGGTGGAAGTGGAAAAGCGAAGGTACGGTTAAAACCTGATGATGACCTCAAGTGTTACTTTTCTCCCAGCAGAACTCCTGTCATTTACACCCGATTTACTTTCAAACTGACAAAACTATGAGCAGGCAAACTTCAGGATGTGTTCCAGCACTAACTAACCTGTAGATTGATCATTACTGTGACGTATGAAAAGAGAAACATAACTTGTAAGTAGGAAAAAAGTACTGCTACGGTAATTTACTTACCGCACTTGAAAACAGATATCCTGCCGAACGGTGATGAAATCACGCGATATTTGGCAGCTCTGTCTTGCGTGCTTGCGTGCTTTGCTGAACATGCTCAAGTGTACTCAGGACTCTGAGAAAATCGGTTTGTTACTTTTGGCCTCCTTTATTTTCCTCCCCGCTCTCCCCTAAATTTAAAAATGAATTCATGAAGGGAGTCTCTGGGGCAAGTGTTTATAACAGGCGCAGTGCTATGCCGCATTTAGCAGCATAGGAATGGGAAGTTTATACTGACAGCGTCTCTGCAATATGATAAGTAGGGCTGAAACAACAGCATCGATTATAAAACCTGTTTTGTTGCTCTTTGACCTACTATAAGCGCCTACAATCGTGCGGTTTAACCAGTGTGGCGAGGAAATTTCCATACATTTTACCCCATTAAATCTGACTATAAACTTTAATATATAACAGTTATTTTATATAAAATAAAAATTAATCAATAAACATTGTAATTATTTGCCCGTAAGTGTAATAACACACTCCAGACCTTGCAGTTAAAGGAAAAGTCATGTTTATAGTTTTTTTTTTTTTTTCTTTTTTTTTTGCTGTAGTGTCAGTAGGAAATATCAGTTTACATTTCCAAACATTCATTTTGCCCTTAATTGTAATAATCCTGAGAGATTTTTGTTTGCACATGGAGTCTGACAGCAGTCAGCGCTTCCTTACAGAGATCTGATCTCGGCTTAATCCAGTCTGTCTGGAATGTCGTGAAGATACAGAACAAACCGAGACCGACTAAATCCAGAAGAACTCTAGCAACGTCTTCCAAGATGCTTTCAATCTGTATGATGACCGACTTTAAATTAGAGAACTTTGAGAAATTCATTATAACGTGCCGAAACGTATTAATGTAATAACTGTATGGCATCCCAAGTTTCCCTAACCGATATACACCGTGCAGTTCTACTATGTACTTGAGGGACAAACTTGTTCTTCTGTTATCTATTATTATACGCATAAGCAGCGAAAACATGGGGATATTCTTCCATTTCTTCTTCTTTTTTTTTTTTTTTTTTGCCATACTCGCTAAACCTATTTGTTATTCTATAATTAAATCAACTAATTGAATATCCAAAAATCCTAGTATACGGGGGAATTAAACACTTTAGAGTTCAAGGGGAAGTTCAAAGACATATCAGACACGCTTCTTTTTTCCCAGGCTATATTACTCGGTCATCATTGATTATTTTATATAGCAACATTCCCTGTCAAGTTTTATTTATTAAGTAAAGCCTTGCATACTGATCTTCTGTTCTTCCTACTAAGACCCTCCCCCCCCCCCTGTGATTCCCCCAACTATCTGCCTGTCTACTTCTCCACCTCCACTTTCTATGCGATCCATTTAGTTTTTAATTCTCGTTACTGCCGTATTGATATCTCAGAAGCGTCCCGAACGTGTCATTCACCAAAATACCATTTGTTTGTTTGCTTTCTGAGCATCGCAGTAAGAAGTTTTCAGTGGGCGTTTTTCATTTAGATGCCGCGTTCGGCGTGTTCCGAGAACACAATCTTAAAAGCTATCGCTAGACATTTCACGGTCGCAGTGTTTTTAGTATTATTATTGCACTTTCCTTTTTCAGTCTATGTAATAGACGCAGACCTGTTATTTATCTGTCTGCCTAATCTTTTAAACGACAGTAAACGCTTTTAATCACATTTACTAACACAACTGTCACAATTCAACCATTAATGTAGCCAAACGTGTTTTGTTTCTCACTTCGTCTTCCTTTCTAACAGGAGCTGAATGTGGCTTTGGGTGAGACCTCTGATAATGCAGAATGGCTGTGTCAGCGAGCATATGCACACATCCTGCTCAAAGACTATAACCGTAAGTGTGTGTGTTAGCTTTGTGCGATGTGCTTATTAATGTGCTTTCTTTTGCTGTTCACTTTTCTGCTGTTCGTCCAGAGTGACAACCGGTGCGGCAAAGAACTTTTGCACTTTTTATTTTTTCGATACACATGCTGTTGTTTCATTATCTTGTATTTGCTTTTATGGTTTGTAGAAAATATGTGTCACAGTGCCATAAAGTTCCACACAGTGCAGGCATGTGATTGCAGTTATCTTCCGCACTGTGCTTTCACTGCATTATGCTAGTGGTTATACTGACGTGTACTGAAATGAACCGTTGGGTTAGATAACAGGAAGCACTTCCAATATTGTTGGATGAATGCTGTGAAATAAGCTCCCTGCACGACATAACCATGAGTTGTGTCCCAAATGACTCACTTTTACACAGTTCTGTATTATTATTAGTATTATTATTATTATTATTTGAACTAACTTGAGGTTAAATCGCTTCTTATTAGATAGCAAACGACATTAAGGACGATGCTGCTGAAACATAACGTAATGCAACGTAATTTTCTTGTTCAGCATCAGCACCTGGTAGCCCAGCGGCATTCCCATACACAAAGTGTCTGCGACCTCCCACAGATCATCTTGAATATCTGAGCCATTTTCTTTTTGGAATTTTCAGTGGAAACACACCGCTCGCACTATTTATACAACACAGCGGGGATTGGCTATGTTACGTTAAAAAAGTAATTAGTTATAGTAACTTACAAATAGTAACTGAATTAGTAACTGAGTTACATCATTATAAAAGTAACTAATTAGCAGGGAAAGTAAGTATTGTGTTCAAATAACTCGGATGCCCCCAATATTAAATATGTTAAATGAATGAAATGGACTTTACATCGCTCTGACTCCTGGTCGCTGGTGTGTGTGCTACTGTGTATATGCTTGTGTGTGTGAACACCCGCACTAGCTACTCTGCTGCTGGTTGGCATACGATTGAAATTTACTCTACCTAGGCCAATCATCGTCAGTTATGGTTGTCATATACATACACACCAATCATCATCATCAGTTATGTGTCCCACACATACACACACACACCGCCGAGGAAAAATGTTGCAGGTCTGGCTGAGAGAGAGCCTGCTCAAATGAAACCCGCTTCAGTGAGCTCAATTATAGTAACGGCACATTTTATTGTTGGGAACGGCGTTGTAATGGGGGAACGGCAGTTCGTTTGATTTACTCGTTACTGGAAACAATAACACCCTTTATTTATAAGCCGTTATTCCCATCGCTGCAACACAGTGACACAAAACAGTGCATAAGTATGTGATCTGAGATGTCGAGCTGCACCACACAAATGTGTTCACTGCTGTTAGATTATATAGACCAATAGATGTCGGTACCTGCCAACCTATAAACATTTTATGTAGGTGCTCGGCAGTTTAACGTCGGAATATTCTACGCAGACTCGCTAAGAGCAGTCTTTTCGCGACCCATAAAACGAGCGGTAAAGCAGCCGACGCAATAATATAGAATGATTTGTGCTCTTTATGTCGACTGTGGACTCGCACCATCTGTAAATACAGAATGTTTATAATATTAGAAATCATTTAAGGTATGTTTTTGGTTGTATTTCAGAATTTCCACTGGAAATATTTTGGAAATGGATCAATTCGCTGTTGGTTGGCCGATCGAGGACTATAACAAGCTTTTGACCATAAAAGATTCCAGTTAGGTGTTTGATTTAAACTGAAGTGATGAAGTTCGAGAACTTGTTTAATTTTTCATGCTCAGACGTCTTGTCAAGGAAGACAGAGGGCAGTGGACGTCTGATATTCAATCTGTAAAAGGATTTAATCAGATATATACTGTGCGCGCATATATATTTTATTTTTTTTCTGTGAAATGCACCTAAAAGTCATATATCCATTTCAGTTTTTACAATTGCATTACATGCTTCCGCACTCTCCTTAACCCAGAACTGATGGAAATGCTCTTTTTCCTGTCATTTCGTAAGCTATCTTTTGAATTTGTTTATTGAATTACGAGGTTTTATGGTAAATCATGCACAGGAAAGATTCAGTATTGTGCAAGCTTACTTCTTGTACTTGTACTTTTCTTTTTTTACGCTGCATGTTGCACCTTGCCTCGATAAAACCCTGTGCTAAATTAGATTGCTGTTCTTGCCAGGATGGGATGCAAAGCGTCATACAGGTGTGTCTTAAAAAGTGCAGACCTCTGATGGGTGAAATGCAGTCAAATTGGCCAGTTTGTGTAGCATAGCAGGTGGTGTGATTGGGAAGTGTGCGGAAAAAAGCGGCACCTGAAAACGTCCGCTTTCTTAAAAAAAAAAAAAAAAAAAAAAAAAAAAAAAAAAAAGGGGTTTACTGTTGAGTGGAAAAAAACCTACAGACTTGGACATAAATCATCTTTATTCCAGGTGCCCAAACTAAAGACATATCCAGCGTTGTAATGACTTGTATTTTAATTGTGTTTCTTTTTAGAAGCAGTTGATGATGCTAAAAAAGCTCAGCAGCTACAGCCTGGTATGGCACTTGCATTCCTGAGAACAGGGTGAGTTCCTACACAGTGTGATCACCTCATATACACTCGTCTATGCTAAATAGCGAATTCTGATTGGCTAGTGACACGCCTGACAACTGCTACTGTTACACATTGTTGAATCAGTCAGGCTTTTAAAATGTGTAATTCCCTTCACAGTTGATTAAAACAGTGATTCATTTAAACTCGAATCTGATTTGGCCTTTATGCAACGTTGCCGCGTGTAAAAACTGCTCCTACAGTTCTTTCGTCTTGACAAGGAGCTGTAAATGTAACTGCTGTGTTGTTTGGCCTTATTTTGCTCGAGTAACTTGATTAGGTTTCATCACTTCTGATCATATTTCTTGTTTCCAGAATTGCGGAATACCATCTTAACAACATCAGCGCCGCCCACCAGGCCTTCACAGCTGGAAAAGGACTTGAAGGTGAGTCAATTTATGCTTGAAGGCAACCAAAACATTGTTGTTCGTTAGTAGTCAGCTGCCTGAAGCAAATATCTAATGAAGTTATGTCTTTAATTAAGAACCCACTAAAATAAAATGTCGATCATGCTATGGGATTATGTTCCCAAATACATTTAAAACAAACATTGTAATAATTATACGTATGCTTAATGTAGATGTAGTGCATAAGTAGATGATTAGCATTTTTAATGCTGGAGGCATTCCGTTTTTAGTTTGTTCATCCGTTAACCTTCTTACAGTTTTAAATGGATTCAAACAGGAGCCGTTCTCAATATGCGCGCGTTCTTGTCTGTACTTGTGTTCGTCATCAGTCACTGGCCAAGTACTGTTCCAATTCAAAGTTCACATCTAGCCCCAGTTGCAGTTCAACTCCCCGGATGTTTTCTTGATCCGCCCCGTCCTTTTATAGAGGATGCATCGAGGCGTGACTTGTGCGGACTTGAGTCAGCCACGTTTCCCAGAACGCGTTTTGCACCAACTCGCATGACCATCATTTTACAATGCATATTTAGTTTTATTATAAACATCATATAACATTACCACATAATATATTTAATAGTTTTAAAATAACAACAAAAAGGAAAGATGTGTTGTGTTTTATATATGACATTTTGTTGTAGATCGATCGATACAGTGAAGTAGGAAAATGTATTGGCAAACACGTGATGCAATCAAGTACGCTGCTGTTCCTTTTCAGAAACATCTGAAAGTCGGTAGATTCCGTCCTGTTTAAGGGATATTTTATTAAAGATTTCAAGCAGAAAGCCGACTTGTTTTCGGCTGAAGTATTCTTGGCGTCAAGTTCTAATTTTTGTTTAAACCTGCCTTCAGTCTTTTCTAACGAGCTTAGTGTGTTCTGCCTTTCAAGATCTAAAACCTACGTATTGTTTAAATGTCCACACTTCCAGGTTAAGCCGTGGTCAAGCTTCCTATCTGCCCAACCGTACCAAAGTGCCAACTTCCTCCACTCGCGTTTGCTTTGTTCTAATGGCCACTAAGAGTTTATATTCTTCACAGGTACTAATGAAGCCTTTCAAACATGGATCAAGAAGTGTGACGAGAAAATGGCAAGTAAGTTTAGACTTCGTTTAAATTATTGCATTTCAGACGGATTATAGTCGTTGATCATGTGATGAATCTGCCAAGTTCTCTGTATGTTTGATAATCAATGTTTTATCCCCAAAATTTAGCTCCACCCCTTTATCTGAGCCTTTTGTATGGTGTTTGAATTTTTTTTACATTTTTTGATTTATGTCAGCGCATCGTCCACTTCATGAACGCCTGCACATTTATGCAGTTTATATTAGACATCGGAATGGCCTGCTTTGGGTGCTTTAGAAATTGCTGATCTTTTAGGACAGTCTTTGTTTTTTGTTTTTTTTTCTTTTTCACAGAAGAGTTAGCACAGAACGTTGCCAATAATCCTGTGGGTGTTCTGTAGGGTCTAGTAGCTGAAACATGATGAGAGGGATTAGAGGATAACGTTTATATGGGTGTATATACACTGATGGAAAGTAGCAGGTAAACTAGGGACTAAGCATTTTGGAATGCGTAACAAATCAAACTCCGAGGCAGATGGACTACACAAAGCAGACCACATTGTGTTTCACTTCTGTCAGCCAAGAACCCGAATCTGATGCTATCAAACGGCGAAGCTCACCAAGCTGGCTAAATGAATAATCTGTGCAGTTTCAGTGACTCTGTACCCCCGATTTTTGTTCTAAGCTCACAGCAGTGGAACCTAATGTTGTATTTAGTCATGTGCTTTTCTGGGATGCTTTTCTGCTCATCATGCGTGCAAAGAGTTATTATTTGAGCCAATAATGAGCATCCTCTTTTCCTCTCACCTCTCTTATCAAAACGTTTATTCCACCCACTGAATTGCTGAAGGACTGAAAATCCTTGGCGATCAGCAGTGTCTGAAATATCCGAACCAGCCCATCTGCTATCAATAACCCTACCACAATAAAAGTCACCGAGATCACCCTTTTTTTTTTTCATATATTTGATGCAAACTTTATTTTTATCTAATGAGCTCCATCAATCGCAATGTGCTGCCGCTGCCATTTGATTGGCTGATTTACCAAACAGCGTCAAGGTGCAGGTGTCCAGATGCTCTTAATATAGTAGACAGAAAGGGTATAGTTATCTTTGGGGAAACAGGAAAGTAGAGGATAAACAGTTAACGTATTCAAGATGGAAAAAAAGATGATTGTTGCGCAAACCCCGAGATTTTAGAACTTGTTTTTAACTGTAATATTTTCGCTGCTAATTTGGCCTGTGCGCCTTTGCTGTGTTTAAAACCATGGAGCAGGTTTCCAAACGCTTTTCCTCAGATTGGGCCGTGCCTCATTTATTTGCCGGCAGCACTTTTTTTCTTCTGTTTTCTGTAATCCTCACGAGGCCATGAGGGCATTAGGCTTTCTGCTGGTTGAATGTGAGGTAGTGAAATAAAAAAGCTTCTGGTCAAGTTAGACACACACTGAACATGCATCAATATCTGCCGTGTCCTACACTCATTAGCGGCATTCGTCCGGGTAGCTGCTGATGTTTTTAAGGTAAGGTCAAAGAGGCCACTGTTTTGGCGCAGGAACGATCGCCAACGGCAATCTTATTTTTTTTCTCCTTCCATCCATTTTCTGCACTGTTTATCTTTCACTGGGAACCTGAAACCGTTCCAAGGAGACTTGGGGCACAAGGCAGACACGCTGAATGGGCTGCCGAATCATGGAAGGGCAAAATTGCACACACACAAACAATTTAGTGGTGCCGTTTAGGCTATAAGGCATGTCTTCGAAAGAGGAAGAAACCCCGGCAGAGGCGGGAATTGATCCCATAGCCACAGCGGTGCGAAACCGATAACCACTAAGCAGCTATTCTCAAACTGCATATCGTGCTAACATGCTAACTAGCCACTGTAAATGTTGTAAATGATGACGCATTCCACGTTTGTCTTCGAGCGCCTCCTAGAGTGGCTACAAAGAAATTAATTAAAAATAATATTAATTAATTGAATGAGTGTCCACATGTACATACTAGGCTGCAGTCCACCTAAACTGTGCCCTGAATAAAGCAGTGACTAGATGGTGGAACGGATGAGGCATGTCCAGTATATAGTGGAGGGACGGTGTAATGTATGCTAAGAGACGCATAAGCTTCCTAAGCTCCAAATCGCCCGTTTGATTTCATGAGCACCATTTTAATGATGTTAGATTAGCATTGCAACATCTTTTCTGCGGGATGCGGTTCATGGAGACAACTGATGCACGTTGATGTAATTACTAAATGATTAAACCGTTTTTTTTGTTTGTTTGGTTTTTTTCTCTCCATAATCCTTGCATCCAGCGTTCTTTAAAGGCTATAATACGCGCCAAAGTTTTTCCTCATAGTTCCTTCTACTTATTTTACTTATAGTAGAATGGCTCTAATGCTGATGCGACACATCTTTAACTATGGCATACCTAAAATATGCTTAAAATGGTCGAATGGAAAATGTTTAACAAATATCGAGTGCAATGTTCGTTTGCAGTTCCATGTGTTTTGTTCAGATTTCCCACTCACGATAATCAACTGCAATTATCTACCCCCCCAACCCAACCCACCCCACAGTAATCGATTGCACTTAACCCTGTTATTCGGATCTTTTTAAACCCTCGTAGAGTTGGGTTGAACGCATCTGGCAAATACGCCGGCAGAATAAATATTAGTATGGCTTCGGTGTCTGCTGCATTGTTATGACCCTTAGTTAAACGTTCGTGTCAAAAGTGAGCTTATTGACCCGAGCGCTCCATTAGCAGCTCGCTCACTCGCACGATATTGCAATCGGTGGCTATTGTTAGACCCGGCACGCCGAAACGAACGCCCGAGGGCAACAAATAACTGTTAATGCACTGATGTACATGATAAACAACCCGGTTGAATTTGCCACCAGCAGAAGCTTGTGTGTGTGTGTGTGTGTGTGTGTGTGTGTGTGTGTGTGTGTGTGTGTGTGTGTGTGTGTGTGTGTGTGTGT
>JAOUQX010088397.1:0-11256 GCA_028566295.1 Liobagrus marginatus
CACACACACACACACACACACACACACACACACACACACACACACACACACACACACACACACACACACACCTCCCTTCCTCTCTTTCTCCTTCTCTCTCTCTCTCTATATATATATATATGTATGTGAAGATTGCTCTCATTCTCTCACACACAAGCTCTCAGAGTCTCGCTCTCTACCTCAAGCCTTGTTTTTTCCCCCGCTTTGCCTGTTGTTATCATTTCTCCTTCATACCTCTGTCATTCCCAACTTCTCGGTGTGCATCTCTTAACACAAGCTCTATTCGCCTCAGCCAGCATGGATTCCCCTCTTCTCTCTCACTCCTATTCCTTCTGTGCACTCCATCTCTCCTGTCTCCTGTGGTTTTGGAATAGTCTCTCTCTCTCTCTCTCTCTCTCTCTCTCTGATTAACTCTCTCTGACTTGACTCTCTGACTCTCTCTTTATACCTCAGTCTCTTCCTCTACTTTAACCTCTTCTCATCAGACTGTTTCTAATACTCGCTTTCCTTCTTTCTACTTTTCTTTGCATCTCTCTCTTTTTTTTCTCCCTCCCTCTCAACCTCTCTCTATTTCTTTTTCTCTCACACACTAAATTCCTATCACTCCCTCATTTTCTGTAACACTGTCTTTTCCTTCTTCATGATACCTCCCTCTCTCTGTCTGTCTCTCTTGCTGTCTCCCTCACTCTTCATCTTTCTGCATGCTTTCACTCTGCGCTATGCTGTTTTTCCCAGACCGACAGTAGACCAGTCACCACGACAACAGACAGGTGCGGTGTGAAAACACATGACAGGAAGGGATTTCTCTTTCATTCTCTCTCTCTGACACACACACACACACACACACACACACACACACACACACACACACACACACACACACACACACACACATACATAGCTGGTGGCTTTTAGGTAGAGTTGAAAATATATTTCCATATCCCCCAAATTCTCCAGGCGAACAGATTCAAAATCATTAAAAGATTCTAACAGTCAATTTATTCACCTGACAGGTATTGAGGAATACCGTTGGTGCATATAGTTATGGAAAAAAATGTACACACACTTTTCCTCACTTAAATGTTTTGCAGTGGATTATGGTGGGGTTAATTTGTAATTTGATTTGCTCATTTGTTGCTCTAAAGGTTTCTACTTATTGTAAACATATACTTACATTCCCCCCATAGTTTAGTTGAACTTGGGTTCCGCTGACTTCATTTTTGGTCAGCTTAGAAAATGAAACAGCAGATTCTAATAAAAATAAACCAGTATAAATAAACAAATCTCAAGGAAGCTGAAAGTGTGTTTTATCGCCACCAGATCCTAACATCTGCAAGACAAATCACCAATGCACTTGTTTCGAATGAGCTCTATGGATGGTTTCAGCATGTGTAGGAATATGGAACAAGGACAGACGTTTGTTACTCCGTGGGACAACGTGACTGATCTTCTTCTCAAAGGCTAATTTGCACCTCATGCAAAGAAGGACTCACTTCTACATCTTTTACCTCCTCTGGCCTATTGATTATACTTTAAGTATTAGATTGAGTAAACAACTATTAACTGTGAGTTACAATATATTTACTGAGATGATCAATCGTTACAATATGACCAAATTCAGATCTTATTTATCACATACATGCAGTGAAATGGTTTTATTCCCATACCCCAGCTTATGAATTGGAATGGGCAGCCAGAACGTGTGGTGCCTCTGGAGCAACTGAGGATAAGCCTTGCTCAAGGACCCAATGATGGTAGCTTGCCTGGTGTGAGACTTGAATCCCGACCCTCTGATAACTGACCCAGAGCCTTACCATTGAGCCACCACCCGAAATTAAAACAGCGTCTCAACTTTTCCGGAATTCGGGTTGTAATATTGTATTCCTAATATTGTGGCGGTCCCTTTTACTGGCAAAACAGTCCTGACCCGTCAAGGCATGGGCTCCACTAGACTCTTGAAGGTGTGCTGTGGTATCTGGCACCAAGATTTTATTTTAAGTTGTGAGGTGGGGCCTCCTTCACGCCCACGTGCATCAGTGAGCCTTGGCTGCCCATGACCCTCTCGTCGGTTCACCACTCTTCCTTCTTTGGACCACTTTTGATAGATAATAACCACTAGACCGGGACACCCCACAAGAGCTGCAGTTCTGGAGATGCTCTGACCCATACTAACTAGTCATAACAATTTGTTCAAATGGCTCAAATACTTATGCTTGCCCATATCCCACCCGCTAACAGTAATATATCCCACCCGCTAACAGTACTATATCCCACTTGCTAACAGTAACATATCCCACCTGCTAACAGTAATACATCCCACCCGCTAACAGTAATATAGCCCACCCGCTAACAGTAATATATCCCAGCCGCTAACAGGTGCCGTGATGGCGACACAATCAGTGTTATTCACTTCACCTGTCAGTGCTCTTCATGGCATACTTGTTCGGTGTACACTACACTCCTCCATTCTGACGTATTTAAATATTAAACCCTCTACTTGTTCCATATTCTGTAGCAATTGTTAACATAATGCTTTTACTATAGTGTTGTCCAAAGAAGTGAGTGTGAATGGTTGTCTGTTTCTCTTGTGTTTTAGCTCTGTGATTAACTGGCCTCACGCCCTAAGTTAGCTGGGATAGCCAGCAGCGCCTGTGCAACCCTAAACAGGATAAATGCTAGGCAATGAATGAATGACGTTGTAATATAATTTTTATGGACTGTAGTTTAAAGGAAAATGTGGTGATTTGGTCTTTGACTGCCATTAATACACTCATATGGGTTCTTTAAGAGTTTTATTGGACCCTAGAAGGGTTCCGATAAGATACTTTTTGTTCAGTGAGAAACTATTCAGGTTGCTCTGAACCCTTAAGGTGATTCTTTTTAAATCATCTACAAAGCATGTTAGCTCAATGCTAATACCATAATAGATATTAGATATTAAGAAGAAAATAATTACTGATAATTTAAAGTTTGGATCATGTAATAATGGATAATTAAAGGCTCTTATCCTCTAAATCGTGCTACTTAGAATCCTTACTGATGAATCCTTACAGCAGATAGTGTTGCAGTCTCTCTGATTAAGTTCTGTCTCTGTGTGGAGTTTCTAATGTTATTCCTGTGTCCACATCAGGTTCTTTTGTTTTAATCTCATATCCACAAAGCGTACCAGAAGATAGATGGTGATTCCCAATTGCTTGAAATTTGTGGGAATGCCTAATATTCCGAACTCACGTATAGTTTTCTGGATTGGCTATAGACCCAGTGTGAAGGGACACAGACCCAGTCTGTTTTAAAGGGTACTTTAGCTTCCCTGTTTGACATTTCAGCTCCGAAAATCTATCAACTCTCAAACTATCAAAACTGATTAAAAGTATAATTTTTACTTTTCAAAATCTAAAAGAAAATAACTAAGAAATGCATGACATGTCACAAAGTGTCCTAGATAAATGTCGTTTATATAAAATTTTGTGATAGGCCAAGAAAATAATTTTCATTAAAGGTATTGCAAGATGGAGGAGGTTATAGACGGTATTAGTCTGCATTAATGCATTCAATGTATACATTGTACTGTATATGTAACATCACGGGAACGCTCACCCGAGTACTGAATTACTTCTGGGGTCGTCCACGCGTCACTTCCAGCCCGCGTCATTCCCCGTGATGTTTCACTTCCGGGTTATATATAAGATGCAGTTTTACACAGACTTCCTTGCGAAGTATTGTTTTGCTAACATACCAAGCTCTGTATTTGTGACATCGGTGTTTTCAGTCACTTCTGTTTAAACTACCGTTTGTTTTGTATGAATGTTTCGAACGCCCGCTGCGCTAATAACGCTGTTCTAGTTCGTTCCCAACACCCGAGCTCACGTTAGCCTCTGGCTAATCCTGTCCCCCTCTGCATTTGGATCCTATTACACTGTGAAACCCTGTTATTCCGTAAGCTGCCAGGCAGCCCGTTGTTAGAGTATACGGAAATTTAGCTATCCAAAATAGGGAACAGCGCATGACAGACAAAATATTAGTGCAGCCAACTAACTAAGGTTTCGTAACTGTTTTCATTTTGTTAAAATGGGTAGTAGCTATGATTTACTAAAACAAGGAAATAATAGGTTGTGGGAACGAATTCTCCATACTGTAGTTAATAATTACCAACGAGTTTATAATTCACCATTGCAGCATGAGTGGTAAAGCTGTGCACCTGTGCTTAACTTAACTAATGATCTGTGCTCTGTTGCAAGAAGCAAAATGTTGGAGACTGGAGTGTCATGAGATAGAGGAACATGGATGTCTGTGTGTGTGAATGTGAAAGAGTTTGCGTGTTACTGTAGCCAAGCTGAAAATCAGAAAATAATGCGCAAGTTGAGGTTAACAAGCCTCCTTCCAGTCTCTCCTATCCCAAACCCTTTAACACATAGCCTATTACGCATACGGAGTTTTTTAAAGTTGTTTTCTGTATTTGAATATAAAGTGATTTAGCTCCGTACTTTTTTCTCTTATTTAGGCCAACAAGCTGTTATGTTTAGATATTATTTATGTTATTTATGATATATTGTTTATGTCAATTATTAAAACACAATTTCTGGCATCAGAAAATAATAGTTAAAATGTAATAATTAATTGACATCTGATTGCAAATTTTTCTGATGTTTTATTAAAAAATTTGTCCTCAAATGCCTGACTATGTGATTGCGTGAATAAATGTAGCTGTAACGGCGTACCTGTAAGTTGGGGCGGCGTTGGGGTTTGCTGGAGGACCCAAGTGCAACAATACAACACAGTCCTGATAATCCAATCACAGTCTTAGTGATCCAGACAAAGTTTTAGTAATCCAATCACAGTTTTAGTAATCCAAGCAAAGTGTTAGTAATCCAAGCAAAATCTTAGTAATCCAAGCAAAGTCTTAGTAATCCAAACAAAGTCCGTATTGCAACGTAGCTGAAGTCCACCAAGGTCCTTGTAATCCCACAAAGTCCTTGGGATCCAAATAGAGCACACGTGGAGAGCACCACAAAGGAATATCCTTAGTAAAGCATAGAGAACACGGCTTAGTACGTCGGGAAACAATACTTCGCGTTCTTCCTGTGTGAGGGAGCCGTTTATATATAGCCCAACTCGGAAGTAGAACATCGCGGCGCCATCTTAAACCGGAAGTGACATCAGCGTGACCCGGAAGTGACTAGTACTCCGGTGAAACGTCCCGCGATGTTACAGTACCCCCCCCTCCTAGGAACATCTCCTGGGGTTCTCTTCCTGGGACAGCCTCGGGGCCTGGGGGCAGGACGGGTCTGATGGGCCGCATGGAAATCCCGGATCAGGGAGTGGTCCAAGATGTCCTGGCTGGGGACCCAAGCTCTTTCCTCAGGCCCGTAGCCCTCCCAGTCCACCAGGTATTGAAGCCGCCCCCCCGTCGCCGGGAATCCAGAATCTCCTTGACTAAGTACGCGGGCTCCCCGTCCACCTCCACGGCCGGGGGGGGCGGGTTGCGTCGGGGCCGGTTCTGTCGACCCATGCGCCGGCTTGAGAAGGGAGGCGTGAAAGGACCGAGCGATCCGATAGTGTGCGGGGAGCTCCAAGCGGTATGTCACAGGATTGACCCGTCGTGTGACCTTGAACGGCCCAATGTATCGTGGGCTGAGCTTGCACGGGAGCTTCAATTTCAGATCCCGTGTGGAGAGCCAAACTATTTGCCCTGGTTGGTAATATGGGTGTGGGCGGCGGCGGCGATCCGCTTGGGCCTTCTGCCTGTGCACCGCCCACCGTAACCTTAGGTGCGCCCCTCCCAGACGCGCTCGCTTCGTGCCATCCAGTCGTCCACCGCCTGCACCCCCGAGGGGTCCGCCGACCAGGGGAACAGTGGCGGCTCGTACCCTAGCACACATTGGAATGGGGTAAGGCCCGTCGAGGAGTGGGTTAGGGAATTCTGGGTGTACTCCGCCCATGGCAAGAACGTGCTCCATTGCTCCTGCTCCCACGCACAATACAACCTGAGGTACCGCCCTAGTTCCTGGTTAACCCTCTCCACCTGGCCATTAGCTTGGGGGTGATATTCTGACGTAAAACTCACGTTCACATTCAGCCTCTGAAAGAATACTCTCCAAACCCATGAGGTGAACTGAGGTCCCTGGTCTGACACAATGTCTTCGGGCAGGCTGTATATCCGAAAAACAAACTCGAACAGTCCCTGGGTGGTCTCCATGGCCGTGGGAAGGCCCGTTAGGGGGATGAGGCGGCACGCCTTGGAAAACCTGTCCACCACCACCATTACCATCGTAAACCCCTTTGAACTAGGTAAGTCGGTCACGAAGTCTAGCGCTATGTGCGACCAGGGCCGGTGCGGGATCGGGAGGGGTTCCAGGAGACCCGCCGGGGCCTGGCGCGGTGTCCGAGCCTGTGTACAAATACTGCAGGCCTTCACGAAGGCCTCGGTGTCCCGGGCCAGGGAGGGCCACCAGAATGACCTCCTCAGCAACGCTGTGGTACGCGAGATCCCAGGGTGCCCTGAACCCAGGGACGTGTGCACCCACTCGGTCACCCGGGTCTGGTGGCTGGGTGGTAAATACGTCCTGTCTCCAGGGCATTGGGAGGGGGGTGGGCTCGTCTGGTGGGCAGCCCTCAATTCCTCCATCAGGTCCCAGTGGATGGGGGCCACTACCTTTGCCGAGTCCAAAATCGGGACAGGTTCATCGGGGGTGTCAGGCGGATTGTGCCGGCGGGATAGTGCATCCGCCTTGTGGTTCTTCGTCCCAGGGCGGTATGTCATAGTTAAATTGAACCTCGTGAAGAACATCGCCCACCTGGCTTGGCGCGTGTTCCTGCGTTTCGCCCCCTGCACGTACTCCAGGTTCTTGTGGTCCGTCAGGACCTGGAACGGTGTTGCGCCCCCTCCAGCCAATGCCGCCACTCCTTGAGGGCTGCCTTGACAGATAACAGTTCCTTGTCCCCTATGTCATAGTTGGCCTCTGCAGGGGAGAGTTTCCAGAAGAAAAAGGCGCACGGATGCAGGCGTGGTGGCACCCCATGTCGCTGTGAGAGGACCGCCCCGATGCCCCTATCCGAGGCGTCCACCTCCACGACGAAAGGGAGCTGAGGGTCCGGGTGTCGTAACACGGGGGCTGAGGTGAACAGCCTCTTGAGACGGTCAAAGGCGTCCTGAGCGGCTTCCGACCAGATCAATTTCCGAGGTTTACCCCTTATCAGGGAGGTGAGGGGGGCTGCCCCGGTGCTGAAGACCCGGATAAACCTCCGATAGAAGTTGGCAAAGCCCAAGAACTGCTGCAGCTGCTTAATGGTCCTCAGGGCTGGCCAGTCTAGGACGGCCTCCACCTTCTCTCTGTCCATGCTAAACCCTGTGCGGTCGATGAGGTATCCGAGGAACTTGGTAGAGGGAGTGTGGAACTCGCATTTCTCGGCTTTAACATACAAATGGTTCTCCCGGAGGCGGGCCAGCACCGCTCGCACATGGCCCACGTGTTCCTGCTCGGACCGGGAGTACATCAAGATGTCATCAATATAGGCTATGACATATTTCTGCAACAGGTCACGGAAGATCTCATTAATGAAGGCTTGGAACACGGACGGGGCGTTGGCCAAGCATACGACATCACCAAATACTCATAGTGCCCCTGCGTGGTGATGAAGGCGGTCTTCCATTCGTCCCCCTCCCGTATCCGAATGAGGTTATAGGCGGACCGGAGGTCCAGCTTCCTGAAGATTCGGGCCTCCCGTAGCTGTTCTAGTGCCGGGGGTATGAGTGGCAGCGGGTAACGGTTCTTAACCATGATGGCATTAAGGGCCCGATAGTCTATGCAGGGTCGCAACCCCCCATCCTTCTTACTCACAAAAAAAAACGGAGTCCGCCGGAGAGGAGGATGGCCTAATGAAGCCCGTGGCCAATGCATCCTGCACGTACTCCTCCATTGCCCGCGTCTTGGGGGCTGACAACGGGTATACCCAACCCCTGGGGGGCGCCGCGTTCGCGAGCAGCTCGATGGCGCAGTCCCAGGGCCGGTGAGGCGGGAGTTCGGTGGCCCTCTCTTTACTAAAGACCTCCGCAAGGTCCGCATATGCTGCCGGGACGTTGTCGGGCAGCGGGAACGGCGACACGTCCTGGCCCGTCGCGCAAATGCGTAGCCGGGCTGGCAGGTGAAGGCATTTAGCATGACAGCTGGGTGCCCAGCGCCTTACGAGGCCGTGGTCGATGACGTTGGCGGCCGACCCGGAGTCCACTAGCGCTGAAAAAGAATGGGTGCCAATAGAGAGTGCCAGGGTTATAGGGACCACCACCTGTGTCCTACCGGCTAACATGTGTGAGCTCACCTTGGAGGGGCCCCGGGCGTCCGGTCGGTCCGGGCAGTTGGTTATCAGGTGGTCCGCTCCACCACAGTAGTAGCAACGACCCTGCTGCTGGCACTGTGCCCGTTTCTCGGCCTTCAGATGGGTCCGGCCCACCTGCATCGGCTCCTCAGTACTCGTGAGCGGTAAGCCTGGTGCCTGAGCCTCCGACCGGAGGTGGTTGTCTGCCTTGATGGCCGCGGTTACGAACTGAGAGAAAGACAGGCCCTCTCCTCTGACCAGTAGCTCCCTTCGGATGCGCGGGTTGAGGGCCTCTCGAAACACCTCTTTTAAGGCAACATCATTAAATCCACTTTGGGCCCCTAGCGTCTGGAACTCGGTCGCAAAGTCCACCACTGTGCGTCTGCCTTGCCGTAGACGCAACAGCCGGGTGGGCATCCGTTCGCCTCCCACGGGGTGGTGGAACACATCCTTCATTAGCTGTTTGAAGTAGGCGTAATTGGTCTGGACCCCGGGGTCTGTCTCCCAGAGGGCGTGGACCCATTCACGCGCCTTGCCAGTGCGTCATCACCTCGTAACTGTAATTGCTGAGTTGTCTGCTCCAAGGAAGAATAGCGGATGAATACAGTGTGGCTGAAAAAAGGACTGATGTACTGAGACCAGTACAGAGAGAGGATGTAAATGGTTACAGAGAGTAGACCTAAGGAAACGTGTGTATACATTAGTCTAAACAATGTACATTACAGGTAAGACACCTCTACTGTCATTGTCATTACAGTGTCAGAACTCCACACCAAAAGCTTCGGAAAGGAGTTTTAAGGACCTCAATATAAATTTCCCACCTAGTATTGCTGTTATTTTTGCTGCTACTGTAGTAGTATAGTAGAATAGTAGTTTGGTAGGATAGGGGATCTGTGTATTGTTCAATTCAATTCCAATTTATTTCTAAAGCGCTTTTACCAATAGGCATTGTCCCAAAGCAGCTTCACAGAAAATATAAAAATTTAGATTAAAGAAATAAGAAGAATAAATATAATTCTAAAGTTTATAGCATCTTAATGAGCAAGCCTGAGGCGATAGTGAGGTATGGTGTTGTTGATGGATTAGTAGATGTCGATGTTTGTGAGAGTAGTGTCTCTCTATTTTTAAGAATAATACATCATTGTGTAGTGAAATAGTGGTTGTCCATGTTTTGAATGTTTTGAGGTCCTGCTCTTCATGTATGGGAAAGCAGTGGCTCTCCATGTTTGGTAAAGCAGATCTCCATGATTTTGTTAGTGCAGTTATTATTTCAAGCATTTATTCATTCATAACAAGATGTGGAATTGTACGCTGACAGACATTATAAAAGGACAATATCGGCATACTCGACAAAGAAACAGGGGGATGATATTAAAAAGTGACCAAGCATAACGTCCAGTAGCATTTTAGACACGTTTTACATTGTTGAATCAACTGCTTGTGATATATAACATTATATATTACACATAACTGATTAAACTGATTATACAAATTATCACAAAAATGAGTCATTCAAATGTAATCTACTGTATTTCTGTACAATAACATAAATTTGAGTAATGTGAGTGTGTTGTGTTAGGCTGGCATATTTCATTAAATTTTGCATATTAATACAGTTATAACACAGAATCCAATAAATAATGTGTGTCATTTAAACGATTGACGTTACTTGTAACTGAAAGATAAAATTAATAGGTCAGTCACCTTACAAAACATTCTGAAAAGAATGAGTACTTAAAAATGCGCAAAGAAACCATGCACACTGGTCTCATTGTTCCTGGGCTTTTTAATGCCATTTTTACATATTCCCGCTTGACAAACCAACCACACATAAATAAACAAAACATATTCGTATCCATAATCGTTCTTACAGAAATGAAAAAGGTGGATAAAATAATTTAAAAAACAGTGTACTATTATATATTGTTATACTGGGGATTGTATTTAAAATAATCGGAATAGGTTTATATATTTATTTATTTAGTATATTTCAGTCTAAAGTGGCACAGTGACCTCACAGCAAGAAGGTCATGGGTTCAATACCCACCCAGGGTCTTTCTGTGTGGAGTTTGTATGTTCTCACCCTGCTTGTGCGGGATTTCCTGGGGTACTCCGGTTTCCTCCTGTCTCCAAACACATGCGATTGGACATAGAGTTGGGTAAATTGTCAATAGGACTGAATGTGAGTGTGAATGGTTGTCTGTCTCTAAGTGTTTACCCTGTGGTTAACCGGCAATTGTACAGGGTGTACCCCGCCCCACGTTAGCTGGGATAGAATTCAGCGCCCCGTGACAATGACTTTGAGTTGAACCACTATTTTGACCTGCATAAACCATTTAATAATTTTAGTTTTTGTGTCTTCTTTTTTTACTGCCTTTGTGGTGGGACAGAAACAAAGAAGGCTATACAGAGTTCCTCTAGAGTTAAAACATGTAAACATTTTCACACACAATCAGCAACTCTTGCAACCTCCCCCCTCCAGAATAGCACAGCAGCTGACAGCAGTGTCCCTCTCAACCAATCAGAGCTCTTGCATTCACTAGTTAGTGCTCAAACTCTTTGCACTCTGTAGCATATCTGCCTCACAACAAGGCTTGCACTCTCTCTCTCTCTCTCTCTCTCTCTCTCAGGGCTAACAAACATGAAGCATATACAAACGTCTACTTGGAGTCCAAAACATGAACGGCTAGCTTGGTTGGCAAACAGGCAAGACAGATAACATAAATACATTAGTAGATGTCCACATTCAATGTCTCGCCCTGAAAACTGGCACAAGTTCAAGTTCAAGTTTTATTGGTCACATATACATTGTACAGTATAGCATATAGTGAAATTCTTTGGCGACTACCTGGACGTTTGCTGTAAGTGGGGGAGGGGGAAACATATATATATATCTATATCTATCTATATATATATATATATATATATATACACACACACACA